>QAXH01002283.1:0-17099 GCA_004335635.1 Chloromonas sp. AAM2 | reverse complement strand
CGTGTGCCCCTGCCACAAGCCGGGTTTGGCATGGTTCTGACAGGCTGAACCTCGAGATGCCGTGCACGCCGTACTGTTGTTGTTGGTTGTCTGCAACTGCAGGCAGCTGGTGACGATGATCCTCAGCACCGTGGTGCCAGCCGTTGTCCTGGCAGTTGGCTTCACGCTGCAGCCCGGCTACGGAGCAGACGGTGAGGCGTGTGGCGCCAGGCAAGGAGGGGCAAACAAGTCTTGCCTATAGCACACCCTTGCTCTCTCAACTGTATTGCCTCACGTTTAGTATGCTCATGGCGTGTGCATTATGCAGGGCGTGTAGCATTATGCTGGGCTGGGCTGGGCTGGGCTGGGCTGGGCTGGGCTGGGCTGGGCTGGGCTGGGCTGGGCTGTTTTCGAGATCCAGTCGGTCAGCGTCAGCATCATTCACCTCACCACCTCTTTCGTTGCCTATGAAGTCTATGTACCCATCCAGGATATCCGGACATTCTGCATGCTTCAGTCCTTCTAATCCTTTGTGCATTCTGCATGCTGCAGTCGTTTCTTTCCCTTGTGCTTCTCCGCAGGCGTCGGCATCGTCATCGCCGTGGCTGTGTGCGAGGGCGTTCGGTTTGTGGCCATGTGCGCCATGTGGAAGGTCCACCCAAGGGAAAACCTCGCCACACTCTGAACCATCAGTCCAGACAGAAATGATGGGTCGTGTGACAAGCTGCTGAGGCGTCCATATGCCTCATGTGACAAAGGGTATTAGCACATGTGATTGTAAGGTTCCAAGGGATCATCACACTTAAGCGGGCACTCCTGTCACTTGTTCAGAGGCAGATAAAGAGCACGACATAGGCAAGAAAGGTTTCCCAGTACTTGTGCCCATCCCGTTCCGTGTCCTCTGACGGCATCCCTGGTGTATACATATACATAGTACTTCTCTGATGGTCAACACACTGGGACAGGTAAGGCTCTCTGAAAAAGCAAGTGACATGAGATGCAGAGCGTGTGGATGCGCTGGTTGTTTGGATGATCAAACTGAACTGATCAAACACAGCGTGATCTCACCTGTGCTACTGAGTATGCGCAAAATTTGAGAAGATCTTAAGAAAACTTCAGTCAGTTTGGGCGTTACATAAGACATGTGACCACTGGTAATACAGGGACTTGTGTGCGCGATTTGTGTGCGGGCTTGGATCTGCAACAACGGTTTTTGTACCACATGCACTGAGCAAATAATTATATCCAGATACTGGGGTGCTTGCCTGTGCCTGGGAGCTGCTGCAACTTCCAGATGAAAGGGAAATTAAATAGGGTACTAAACCAAAAAGTCACAGTTTCCTACTGACGTTCGTTTGAGTGAGTTTTCAGGTACAACTTTCATGTATGCTTCAAGCCATCATTCCTACCACTATCTTACACTTCTTCTGACAGATGTTTCTGCTGGTTTACGTTTTCACAAGTGCACTTGACCTGGGTACAGTGGACATGGCTAGGTGACAGTGGATATGTGCTGTGTTTCCGTGCGCGTGTGCTTTTGTTTGTGTTTGTTTGCTGGCCTTGTTGCACATCTATGGCAAGGAACATGCACAGCTTGTGGGGCACATGCGCTAGCATGCATTTTGATGTGGCAGGGGTGGGCCAACCACCAGGAGGCCCACTTGCGCTTGAAACTGACTGGCAGATGCGATCGATACCATACGCATAGCAATACGGAGGTACCAATGCACACTTATCGAGCATAAGGAGAAAACAGGGATGGGCGTTGGGCTCTGCTGTTCACTGTTGTGTCATGGATTGCAGGCTTGATAGCAGGAAACCATACTTTGATAAGAGCAGGAGGCGTGAGGAGAAAGGACTGCGGTTCTGAGAGGCACTGTATGCGTGGTAGTACTCTGCTTTGGATGGTCGACTCGTCAACATTCCCAGCGAACCAACATGTAAATTGAAAACATGGAAACGAGAATGCACGTCCCAGCCGAGACATGAAGGCATTGCTTACAGTACATGCAGGACTCATCAACTAACACAGCTTCTTCTCAGATCAGTGCATGGCAGGGGTTCATACTCCTCGTCAAGGGCCGCTGGTGGGGTGAGCGTGCTTTCCTTCCACTTCAAATGTTCATGGCAAGTGAGAACCCCTGTGACGAAATCATGGGAGCCTTGTTGGCTGACAACAGGAACGCTAGGGATGCGGTAATGGTCATGGTGTCGATGTGCAGCAGGAAGGCAGAGCAGCTCAGGTGGGACAATGATGCACGTGCAACTGAACCAGCTACACATCTGAATTAAAAGTAGCTATGACAATTAGCATTCATTGGGATTACACGCATCTGCAAGGAAGCGCAGCCTGCTTACATCCTGAAGGCACACGTACCTGTAAGTATACAGTCACATCACCAAATTGAGTAGGGTGCCATCAGACTGCGGTAGCAGGGCCATTCAAGTGCCTGTCAGCGCAAGATTTTTCCAAGATGGAGTTGTTAGTGTTGTTGGCCGTGGCTGATCGCTACAGCTCGAGCTACAGCTGCTGCAGCCAGTGCTTCATCGCCCTGCGACGTGCAGCTGCTAAGAATATTGATTTGTTGTAGGTCGTTCCTCTCTCGTCTTTCCCTTCGGCCAGGCATCCAGGAGCCCCGGGCACTGAGCAAGCGCGTTAGCCAGTTGTCTATCTGCCACCTCCCAGTCCCATGGATAAGTTTATCCAGACGTGCTCAGATTGCTGTTGTTATCCTGCGATGCCACAACTGGTAGCGGCAGCGCCAGACCGACCCCATGCCAGATTAACTCGCGCACGGAGTAGTCGCAGGACCTGCACACCAGCCTGATTGCTGGGAGCGCAGGGCAATGCAGGCTAGCCACATGGACCACCTTGATGATTGCCGCGACTGGTAGGGTCTCCAATTGGCATCTGGGTGCAGTCGCAGAATAATACATTTGACCTGTGAGGGCTCGGCAGCACTGTTCCGTGCAACGAGGTCGCCGCGCGCGCTGGATGCCCTCGGTGCGGCAGTATCACGAAGGACCACTTGGTTGCTCAAGCAGGGCCCAAAGCTCGGTGGCATGGCCTTGCCGCGGGACATCAGTTGGACCGCATGTTTGTTCACAGTACCCGGTACTGTGCGCCGACGCGAGAAATTGCGCCTCTGTTGCACCCTGGCAGTGGACAGTGGGCAAACACTGCTGCAGAGACTAAAACACAGGACCAGCCCCAGCTTGCAAACAGAGCAACAGTTCCTTCAAGGCGATTGGTGCGTAGGTGCTCCGCAGAGCGTACTAGTAGCACTCTGCCTGGTGATTCCAGCATGATGTGCATGGCGAGAGGTACATAAGATATGCCGCACTGCACCATCTCAAAGGCTCGCGCCCGCATGGCCTGCAGAGAAAGTTGCGCAAGTTTTACTCAGCCATGCCAACCCCCCCAAAAAAACATGTTTGCCAGTTCTGGGACAATTTGCAGAAACAACACTGATGCCATGTGCACAACGTAATGCCGTCGGCAGTATTCGAAAGCGGTCAGGGTTTTGACGGCGCTATGTCAAACAATCAATAGACTGTGGCTAGAACTGGAGTTTGCGAACCGTGGCGAGCAGGGCCAACTTGTATCAGGGCCAACTTGGAGTTAGATGCGGCGCATGACCCGCAGCACGCGTCGCGCAAGAGGATCGCTGTAGCCGCAGCCTCCTCAAGCGAGACAAAGGCCAGGGCGTGCGCCACAGGCAAAGTGAGCATGGGGCAACGGGCATGTGCGAAGACCTGTCCTGTACCCATACTGGGTTGCCTGATGATGGCCTTGACACTGAGCTTGTCAGACTCGAGCTTGCAACTTACAATGTTACTTGTCTGACACGGTGACTCATCTCTGAGCTCACCTCACCTGAACTTACATCTTTTGTTTTTTGCCAGCCATGCACCTTTACCAACCTGCCAGAGATCAACAAGCTGATATGGTTTGCGCCTTGCCAAGTGCAGAGTACACTTGCACCAAACTCATACTATTCACAACAGCCACACCAGTCTCACACTAATCATATTCTGAGGTGCTAGCAAAGAGCAACAGACAAGCTCAATACCTAATAGTAAGCCTCAAACAGCAGTAATTGGTGCTGAGTAATTGGCGCCTTTGTCGCCTCTGCCATGCGTGTGATGCACAACTACAACGTCTTTCTGGTGTGCCTTTCCTGCCTGCCAATGTGCACTGCTCTTTGATGCGCAGCATGTCGTGACAGGCACTGACCTGTCGTGCTCTGGAGACGTGGTTGAGTTGAGAATCTCCACTGCCATGCATTGGCCCCTCAAATGCGCCCATGCCATATCTGCAGTGCAGTGCACAAGTCGCAGCAAAGAAGTGTACCTGCTGCGATGCAACATGCGGTACATGTCATTGCCCCGTCATTTTGATGTCCCAGCATTGCAGGCCACGATGAAGGCCATTGCAAGCCACGATGAAGGTGCATACGCATCTGTGTCCAACAGTCCTGGAAGAAAATCTCTAGGTTTATCAAAGTTCCATTCATACAGGCAACATGGCAACAATCAGACAAACTCGACAGCAGATTAGGTTGACAAGGCTGGCATTGCGCCAAGACTTGAGCGTTCCAAGGTGCTCTTTGTTTGGGCTGGGTGGTAACTTGCTTGACACGCAACTTGCTCGACACGCAACTTGCTCGACACGCTATCGTTACACGCAAACCAACCAACTCAACTCAACGCGTGTAGCCGTTACAAAAAGCCACAGCGGCCTTACACACTGCAGGGTGCACAGCCAGCCACACTGCCTATGGTGGCTGAGTGAGTTCTTTGGATGGGGCCACTGTAGTACGTTTCTCTCTCCAGAGAGATGTACATAACCAGTCAAGGCTGGAAGGGTAAACCTTCGCAGACCTTCCCCACAATGGATACTCAGACATGGCTGCACATGCAGACAACCGGATTACGCAGGACACTTGAGCACCCACAGGCCTTATCCTCAAGGCCGCATACCATTTTCCCATCTTTGTTTTTTCCACTTTCGCGCTCTCCATGCTTCACCCTACAGCTCAGCACCTTGGATTGTAGAGTCGGGCACAGGCCTTTGCAAGTCAAGCCTTGAAGGATGTCATAACAAATTTTGTCACCCAGTGTGCATTCATCATAGTAAGCCTGCCTCACTGCTAAAAGGTTTGCAACACAACGGGTATAAGGCGCACAACTAGACTGTGGACTGAACTAACTTAACTCTCAGATTTGCCGTACGGCCACTAGCATAAGGAACAACATAACCTTGACTAAGCAGCAGCTGCCTGTCTGAAAGCCTGTGCGTGTCAGTTCTTGTCTGGCAGCACTTCGATAAGCGGGGCCTTCTTGGCCTTGGACTGGGGCAGAAGCATGGTGGGCTCCGCAGGCACCTCCGGCTGTGGCGCTGCAGTGGTGATGATCTGGGGGATCTGGGGTGGCGGGCCCGGGCCCGGGGGTGCAGTGGAGCCTATCCTCGCGTAGCGCTCTGATATCTGCACCAGCAGCAGGCGTCGTAGGCTGTTTGGTCGGTGTCTGCGTGCAGGTTTCTGAGAATACCGTCCGGTAAAAGGTGTTGGAAACAACGGTAACAGGTGTTGGAAATAATTGCGCGTGCAAATCTGATGACTTAGCTCGCGACTTACCTCAGCTGCAGCACGCTCGTTGCTACCGTTCTACAGTGCTGTGGGCAGATCTGTTGATGCCATGTAATAATGACAACATGTGCTCCAGCACCAGGCTTCTGCTGTACTCATACTCGAACTGATCACTCTTACCGGCCGAGGTCAGGGTTTAGATGTGCTCAGCACCATAGGGGTCCAGACGCACCTGCATCTCGCGCGGTGCCCTCTGCAGCTTGAGCTCACACGAGGCCTCGGCCCACTGGCAGATCGCCTCGTGCAGCAGGGACCTGGAGATGCAAGCCAGGCAGCAACCCCAGTATACAGCAGCAGATGTGAGACACGTGCTCAACTGAAGCACAGCAGAAATGGCAGACGTGAAAGGCAAAGGCAAAACAAACTGCCGTAAAGATCCTGCAGCCTGGCCGCCACGGCAGCCATTCGTTTACCCTGCTGCTTAGCCGTACGCCAGCCAGTGCCGTGTCAACTGTGACGCCGGATGCCGGGTAGGTGTGCTGTACACGCTACACACACACACTACACACCTGATGTGCGGGTTGGCTGTGCACTGCATGCATACACACGCTGCACACAAGCACACGCTGCACACAAGCACACGCTGCACACAAGCACACGCTGCACACAAGCACACGCTGCACACAAGCACAAGCACACGCTGCGCACAAGCACAAACACACGCTGCGCACAAGCACAAACACACGCTGCGCACAAGCACAACCACACGCTGCACACAACCACACGCTGCACACAAACACACGCTGCACACAAACACACGCTGCACACAAACACACGCTGCACACATCACGCACCTGAATATGTTGGTTGAGTGTTCAGTGCCTGCGAGCTGCAAGCAGGCCCGGTGCACAGCACAATGCACGTGCTGCACGTTTCCCAGGCCCTCGGAAGGCTGCCAAGCCGCGGGTGGGATGATCTGCATAAAAATGGAGTGATGGACGGTCAAGAGTTGGTTTATCACCACAGCATGGCGTTACACACTTTTGTGACAAGTTGTAGGTGGGTGCTGAAGCATATGAGGCGCCAGACATCAATGTCAGTTATACACAGCGTGTCTTGGCAATCACTAGCGTCCTGCTGGTGGTTGTGTCGGTTAGCCAGCACGTCACCTGCCTTGGCCAGTGGCACCTCCAGCCCTGTCCAGTCAGAGGTGGTTGCTGTGACCGGCCCTAGCTGTACCCGAGCCATAGGCACCTCTTGAACTGCAGCGGACAAGGGGAGCAAGGGTGGCAAGCAGCTCACGACAACATGTGGTGCAGGGGTGGTCAGGTGGAGTGAGGATGCAGGAACACAGATGTAGGAAACAGAGAACTCATGTCCTTCTACAACCGCCCCATGGATAGTTTGCGGCGCTCCGAATACGTGTGTCGCATTGTTAGTGAGTTGATTCAACGTTCGAGGCAGGCACGTAGGCAGGCAGGCCATTAGGTGCGGGTTTGCCACATGCTGAAAATTACCGATACCTTGGGGTCACGACAACTTGTGAAGTGCAGGGAACTCTAATAACCCTTGATACCTGAATCGTGCTACAGTCCATTCTCACCGGAGGCGGGCCACACGTGTACGGCCACAGTCCGCCGCCAGTCCGCCTCAACCCGGGCCAGCACAAGGGCAGCGGGGGCGCGGGGACGAGCGGCTGTCTCCACCGCTGCCGCCTCAGCTGCGGACTTGGCTCGGGTCTGAGGCCACACGACACGTGCGGATAACAACACTAAATGGCGCTTGCACTGCTTGTCTGATGCAGCACTCTGATGCCAGGTAGCCAAGGGGCCCAACAGGCTCTCCTAAGCACCACTGGATGACATCAATAAAGATAGTACAAGCCTCAAAAAAACAGTTTGCCAGTTCTGGGACAGTTTGTGTGAATAGGTCTGTGATACTGCCAGCAGCCATTGTGTGTCAGCAAAACCTTTGTATGTGCGTGTGTGCGTTGGTGTGTGAATCGCACATGGGGTGAACAGCGGGGTGACCAGCGCGTGTTGTGGTGAACAGCGGGTCTATCGACACGCACATACACATCGGCGACATACACATCAGCGACACAACATGGTGATCAGATGACACTGGCCCAGTCAGAAGACACTGGAACCATCACACAGCCCAGTAAACAAACCACAAACACACGGGTGCCCCTGCCAGTCCCAGAATTGTGCCAGAACTGGCAAACTTCTTTGTGAAGCTGGGTGGAAACGGCAACACTGTTTGTTTGCTTGAAGCACAAGGACCCTGCCTGGATGCTTGTGCACTCGAGTGTGTATGAACATGCCTGTTTTCGTGGCAAAAGCAACCCCATTCATAATGCCCCTGGTCACCTGAATGAAGTTAGCGTACGCTTCAGGATCGGACTCAGCCATCTCATCCAGCATCTTCCACAGGCTGTCCGCTTGTTTGTGCAAATCCGCTGGCAGCCCTGCTGGTAGCCCTGCTGGCAACCCTGCTGGTGGACGTGACCCGTGCGAGGCTCCAGCGCCAATAGACAGCAGGTGCTCCATTGTATGACTTGCTGCCGGCTCACGTGGAAAAGACCACTTTGCAACTGATCGTTGAAGGCTGTGCTGTTGGGTGCTTGGCTGGGTCCCTGTCTCTGCTGGAAAACACAGGCTGTTCCCCTTGCTGCCTTGATCCGCACCTGACACGAAGATCGAACTGGGAAGCGTGAGGGAGTGGCTTCGGACCAGCACAATGCTGCTCACAAGCGTGCGAACGCGTCTGAATCTGGAACCTGAGGCTGGCCGGTTTCGTCGGAGTTAAGTCAGTACGGAGTAAAGTTAGAATGACTCTGCTGTGTTGTGCTGTGTTGTGCTGTGCTGTTCTGTGTTGTGCTATGCTGCGCTCTGTTCTGTGTTGTGCTATGCTGCGCTCTGTTCTGTGTTGTGCTATGCTGCGCTGTGTTGTGCTATGCTGTTCTGTGTTGTGCTATGCTGCGCTGTGTTGTGCTTCCTGCACTGGCTAGCTGTCTCTGCCGCTTGGCAGGAACTCCTTCAGTTCAGGGGGGATCTCCACGCCCCGTTGAAGCAGGGCCGTTGCTACCTGCTCCCTCAGCCGGACGGCTTCGTCCTTGTCTTGCTCCCACCGCTCAGCCTCGTTGCGCGTCACTCTGCGCCGCACATGCGTGCAAACCCGTGTCTACATGACCTGCCATGCACCAGGAATGATATACCAAGGCGACACCTGCTCGGATACACGGAGTTGTGCAGCGCCTGCCATGCAAGAACAGGGACTTGTGCTCGTGCCTGTGACGGACAGAGAGCAGTGGCAGGTCACATGCTCAGAGGAAGCTAGTCATGCCAGGTACAGTCAGCCCTCCATGCCACAAGTCACACACCAGACCACCTGGCCTCAGGAATTCCAGTCACGTGGCCAACAGTATATATCAGTACACACTCATGCAGGCACGCCTGGAGGCCGAAACCCAATTTTAAACTGTGCAACAACCAAGAACTCGCGTCACAGTGCCAGCCTTCTTGTCACTCCTCTGTCTGATTGGCCCAGCCATTCAGCAGGCGTATGCTGGAGACGTCACGTGTACAGCACTTAAATGCATCAGGCTGCAGTGATCGATGCTTGACGCTCTGGTGACTCACACGTTGTAGAAGCCAGTCTGAATCATAAACAACTCCATGCACGCGCCGAGGCCAAAGCAGATGCTGCCGAGTCTAACATAGAAGGACGTTGGAAGCGGCATGAGTGGCAGGACGTACTCTGAACATCCTGTGCCGCATCCGCGCAGTTGTCGCTCATATGTCAGAAATTACACGTTACCGTGTCACATAGGAAACCAGTGAGAGCATGTGACGTCATGGGTGGTTTGGCTTGACACGGGTCCGGGAAATCGATAGACGCGGTATGGCTGAGCCTGATAAGTGACAGCAACACGCTCTGAAGTGGCTCGCAACTGCCCTGTTCCCTTGGTGTTGTCCCCAGTCAGGCGGCCAACATGTCCGTAAGGCGCTCCAAGCACGCCCTCGTGTCGCTCGTATCTGACAGCTGCTCCTTAGCGGCTGACGCAGGCATGTGCACTTGGCTAGAGCAGCGTCCATGGTCTAGATCTCCAGATCTTGTGTCAGCAAACCGCTTTCTAGCGTCAAAAAACGACAAGCAAGCACTGGCAAACAGTTTTGGCCTCTGCATGCAAGCAAACACGGCAAGCACAGGTGTGAACAGCTGTTGGGTACAGGTTGAAACCAGGCCATGCACTCCACATGCACAGGGGTGAACAGCTGTTGGGTACAGGTTGATACCAGACAGCCGTGTTGGCACTTACACAGCGGGCGGTGCACAGCGGGCACGTTTGCCGGGCGGTGTAGGAACGGTGGTGTTGGAACAGTGGACGTGGGCCAGTGCAGTGGGCCAGTGCAGTGGGCCAGTGCAGTGGGTTTCGAAATGTGGTTAATTCTTTTTTTTTTGCTCGCACGCGTTGTCATGCACGATTACTTACGTAACAAATGGTGAGGTGCGGGCACGGCTGGCGGTATTGGGACAGTAGCCGTGGCACAGCACAAGAATGGCAGAACCCTGGCAAAAATGAAATTGACCGCATCCACAGTGAAATGTACCAACATAACTGGAACGGCATACACAAACTGCATTTTCGTAAATCAGTACTGGCACAAGAATTGTCCCAGAACTGGCAAACTTTTTTTTTGTCTGATCTCGACCTTACATCTGTGCTTGGCGTGTTTGCTTCCATGTAACGGCAGTTTGACGCTGACAAGGCGGCTTGGGAGAAGATAGGAGGTGCTGGCGGAGCCAAAAGACGACTAGGAAAGCAGTTTGAGACCCTGCAATCCACGCGCAGCTATGTTGTGATGTTTCTTGTCGCCCACTCTGCAGTGAGGTGTGCGACACGCCTGCTGTTCATTTCTGATTGATGGTTGAGCACTGCATGATGGGCAGCCCATGTCTGCAATGAGTATGGTACGAGGGGTAATCAATTGCGGACATGGACGCTGCTTTAGCCCAGTGCGCACGCGCGTGTCAGCAGGTACAGAACAGCTGTCAGGCCATAGATGCCAGTGACATGAAGGCTGCTCAAAGCGTCCAAAGGATATGATGGCCGGCTGAAACCAACGACTTCGCTGGCAAATCACTTCAATTCATGGCACGCAGGGGCCAGGGGGAGGCAAGCCCACACTTGCATTGGCGAATCAGCAGCAATGGCACATGCTGCGTGGTGGAACAGGTCAACTTGGATGAGTAACACAGGTCAACCCAGGGTGACACCTCAATGTACTCAATGTACTGAGTGGATTTCACGTCAGCCATGTCATGTCAGAAATGCAGTGCTCGGTTGCCTGACTACAGTTAGTAGCAGCCCTGAATGGACAGGAAAAAATAAATTTGCCAGTTCTGGGACATTTCCTGTGAGGTATCCGATTCCCATGTGTGTTTCTTGAAGTGGTAACCCGAGAGGGCGTGTGCGAATTAGTCCGGAGCGAGTTACCTCCATTCGGTGCGCAACACAGCCTTTACACACAGAAAGGGCAGGAGTCCGGAATTGTCCCAGAACTGGCAAACTTCTTTTTCTTACAAGTTCAGGTGTTTTTGTTGATATGTCGTACACTGGCGTACCATTAAGGCCCAGCAGACTGTGCTGAGGCACAGAGCGGCACTACAGACCTCCCTAGGCCTGGCTGACACACGCGGCATGCACTGCTGACACCCGGCTCACCCATTTTGCTGCATAGAGGTGCGCTTGTTTGCTGCTGACTCGCTCAATAGCTACGCAACAAAAGGCAGCTGTGTCTTATGCGTTCACCCTACGATGAATAGATTGTGGGCCTCCCTGCCGTATCCTATGTTCACTTAAGTGAAGTTCACTTAAGTATGCAGATGACATTAAGTTTCTTCAGCCTTCTTCATAGGCGTAAGTGAAACGTGTGGTAAGACTTTAGGATGCCATGAGAAGGACGCCGCGCACATGTGCAGCACAACGCATCATCGTCATGGTTGCATGGCGTCATCAAGGGAAGCAAAAACGGAGGGAACAAGAAAACACGCACCCAATGAGTTGAAACAATCGATGATACGACATTTGGTGTGATGTTAAGACATCACGCCAACCAACTTCTTGTGCTGTCAGCACAGCACCAACTTCGCCCTCGCCACAGCCACAGCGTGGTCACGTTCTCCTGACCAGCAGTATCCGGTACACGGGCATGTCCTGCTGCATGACGTAGTGTTCCCTTTCAGTGGGCACCCCCAGGGGGTTGTCCCTCAGCCACCCCCTGGCAGCCCAGACTGAGTCCATGGTCAGATAGTCGTCCTCGTCCCTCCCTTCGCCGTTCTTTGCGGCCTGATCGCTTGCATCAGCACCTTCGTCGCTGGGGTCTTGACCTTGGGCCTGTGGCGACCGAGTCAGTGGACAAAACAAGTAATGATGATGATGATGATTTTGTCTACATTGAACACCTGTGAAGACATACGAGTGGGATACTTTGACGCAAGGACATAAGAGTATGAGTACTTTGCGGGCACAGTATGTCTTCACAGCAAAGACCCTTACTACTCGTTGTTTTTACAAAAAAACCTGCCAAAGCATTTCCGGACTCCAGTAATCATCATGGTTTGCCTGAACGAAACCATCCATATCGTTTGAAGTGATACGACGATATGATGTTACAGATGCCAAAGGTCCTGCCATGCCATACTTGCCGGACTCACGTCCTGTTCTTCCCGCTGCTCTGGCAGCGCAGCGGCGGCTGGCCGAGGGGCTGCCTGGAAGGTGCTGTCCGGTGCATGCGACTGGGACACTTCAAAGGCGTGGCCCGCATACTTTTCAAAGATGTTGCGCATGGCCACCTGCGCCGTTACACACATCCACACGCAGATTTTCGAATGCACATCTACTGCAGGTACTAGTGCGCACGCTTCTGCTGCAACTGATCCCACGTTACTTCCTGTTAGTCCTGGTATGAATCTGTCCTGGTGTAATTTACGAGCCTGACACTGGCACTGACTCCAGCTGATCAGGAGGTGCATGTCGGCAGGCGGAGCCCACAGGCCCCCATACACGGTGGCAACCGGGTCTTGCTACATGCAGTGCTGATTCCATGGCTGATCCCATGGCAGCGGTCGGTCAGCGCCCCACCCTTCGCCGACCACTCCAGCTCCACTCACCGCCACATCCAGCACATCTGATTGCAGGAACAGAAGACCTGCAGGCAATCATTGCTACATTACCTTACCCTGGGCATTCGAGATACGTTTTCACATAACAATCTGTACGAATGAGCACAGCACCCGGGATTCTTGCTGAGTGGGCATGTGACAGTGTGCAGGCAAGTTGTCAGCTTTGCAATTGTGCTAACGAGTTCATTGGAGGTAAGTGCCGGTTGAACAAGACTTCTGGACTTGATGGATTGAGTGTCCTGTCACCACTCCCTGAACACCCAGCCCCACCTCCTGGGGCAATCAGTTGAGTGACGTCCCTGACCATCTGGGGCTGGAAGATGCGCCGCTTGTAGTGCCGCCGCTTGAAATGAGGGTCCGGAAACTGGATGGCCATCAGCTGAATGGGACCTGCAGGGGGGTGCACATGGATATGCGTGCGAAGGGGTTCAGGTTGCTCCTTGCAACTGAGGCAAGGTGATGCACAGTCGGTACTCCATAGCTGACACTGAGATGTCATTTTATTTGTGGCATATATACACGTTGTGCATTCAGTTGGCCTGCCATGCCTGATTTGTTCCCTGCGTTCGTTTTGCTTTCTTGCTCAGGGTAGGCCGGGGCGGTGCCCAACCCGTTCCGTGTCCTCTGACGGCTTCCCGGGTGTAAATACATGAATACACATGTGCACACGCACCGCCCTACCCTACCAGAGTGTACGCAATTGCAATGACGGCTGACATGGGTGGTGATGGTGGCAAGTGCCATGCCCGTCAGCTGCTTGACACACCCTTGGCCTGAACTCATGCAGCACGGTTGGCCCTGGACAGAGATCCATCTTGCAGAGTCACTGGTGTGTGGCCATTGGGCTGCATCCCGAGCCTAGAGAAATCAACCTGAGATGCAAACACATGCAAAGCAGACTCGCAAGAGTAGCCAGGTGCCTCTGCGTTCGCTTGCCTGGGTATTTGTCGAGCATGGACAGGAGTGAGATGGTGGCGTTGCTGGCCACGTACCGCACCTCTCCCGCACAGCCCAGGCGCGTGCTCCACTCGTTGGCGCGGTCGACCAACTGGTAATGCAACGGTCAAACAGGCAGAAGGCAGCCATCAGATCAACTGACCCTTTGCAGCATGTCATCACGTGTTCATGTTAGCTTACCAACCGACCTGCATTCAGCGGAGCCTCATGGAACTTCACTTGGCTTGTCACGCTTGCGCAACCACGAGATTCAATTCGTAATCCTGCAGTTTGACTAGAACAGGGCCGCATAGGCGCACCGGCTTCCTGATTTCCAGACCCAGATAGTTGACAGGCTGTCCGGGGCTGCCCAGAGCGGGTATGTTGAGCGTGCCTCTGGCGCGCCTGTGTTGCAGGTGCACGGATAGATCCTTCAGGATATGGAAGTGAGCTTTAGAGGATAGAAGTGAGAGAGGGCGTCATGGGAGCTGAGTATGGTAGTTATGAACTTATTAGGCCCTAAATTGTGATTAATCGCCATCTGTTCATATTCACAAAGGCTCATGATACCTGAATTGCATGAGCAGCAGGAATATACCTGTATTGCATGAGCAGCAGAAACCGGCCGGGTCCGCAGCCGAGGTCAACTGCTAGAGGGGCAGAAGGTTGCTGGAAGGTTGTGGACCAGTCGGGGGCGCCCGTCACGACCTGGTGTTCGCGCCTGAGGGGGTTCACATGCTGACGTACGCGTGTTCGCCCAATCTGCACAGCGGGTGGAACTTGGCATATCAAATGTACGGCAGGTAGCAAACATAGAGGGGATGCGGTACAAGGTGGGTGGCAACGGCTGTGAAGAATCTAGACGTGCATGGACAACTGGCGAACTGCAAACTCCACATTGTTTTGATGTTTTGCCCTTTGCCATTGTCCGAGTTGCAATCCTGATCTCGTGCGTTACAATGCTTCTCGCTCTGTAAGGTATGCCACCGCACCCTGACATGGGAGCCTGCGGCCTCAAGCTACCTGCTATCCTGGCATGCCATTGAGGCTGCTTGCATGCACCCGTTGTGACGCTCCACCATGACAACAGGCTCATTGCATTGAGGCGTGCCGCCCTCTGCCGGCCCACTCACCCCTTCCCAAATGTCCGGCACGGCCAGCTCATGAAAGGGCGAGTCCACGTGATCAGCGGGCGATACACCCGCACCCCGCTGGACCTGAAATGTGTGAGCAAATGAGGACTTGAGTGAGAGAGAGCCAGAGGCAAACGGCAGGGGCAGGTGCAGAAGCCAATGCAATGGTTCTGTAAGTTGACTGGCACAACATTTCAAGTGCTTCAACAATGGTGGGCTATCCGATACATGCAAGCGGCATAAAGCCAAGGCATACTTGTCCTGATAATTGTCCTGATAATGAGCATCTGGTGGAGCCCCCAGAGGAAGGCTCTCTCTCTGGTGTCGTGCACATGTGTTGTTGAATGCACGGATAGCTTACAGCTTGGTTTGATGGTGCTGCAGATGCAGCCATGCAGCGGCGGGGCTCCCAAACCGACCATGGGAGGTCAACACGCCAGCCTGGTGAATCATTTCGTTGAACGTGCTTACATGTTTGAATAGAGGAGTGGCAGCATAGCCTGAAAATCGGTGGCACCGTCAAGGCATGCTTGCATGCACTTCCTGGCAGGGCCCTGCTGGCTGATGGCGCCCAAGACATGGGTTTGTAAGCAAGGCAGTAAACGGTTGGGAAATTCTCTGCTTAACTTGAGCTCAACACCCATGAGTTTTGGCGGCTGATGCCACATCAGAAACGGTGCCGAACAAACCCGTCATACATCTTCGACACTCCGTCATCATACATCTTCGAGGAGGGACTCCAGCCCGTCCAACCTACAATGGTGGTGGTCACCCTTTGAGGACCGCTAGACCCAGAAAGGGGCCTGAAAAAAAAAACGAATCCCAACACGGTTTTCTCTCGCAAGAGCCTGGGCCGAGTAGCAGATATAATCACACTTGTGCACTTGAGATGACGTGTTTTTCCATGTGCATGTGCATGTGTGCAGGTGCAGAAGTCCTGCGTACCAGCCAGGTGGACATCATCACGCCAAGCGGTGCAGGGAAAGTGCATGAAGCGGGCAACAGGGGGAAAATAAGAAGCGATTACTCCCAACAGCAAGGCAGAGTTCCAAGCAGAAACTGGAACAAGTAGGGCTGTTTGGCGGCAGGCCATACCCAGCGTTTTCCAGCACCTGGCACTCATAGCGCCTGAGTTTGGGCTGCTGCAAGATGCGTGTGCAATCCTCTGAGCAGACAGCAGAGAAGTGGGGCATCAAACTCAACACAACACAAGCCGTCGTGTTTGGAATTAGTGGCCAGGAACGCACACAGGCCATTCAATTGCAGGTAGGGCAAATACAGCATGTCAATGAGTTTCGCTATCTGGGCAGCGTTCATCAAGATTCAGTGCAACAGGACACAGAGCTCAGTACGCGCATACGGCAGGCAGGTGTCGCCTTCCATGACCTTCAACGCAAGGTGTTCAGTGATAGGGGTGTCAGCTTGACCAGCAAGATGCGCATTTATAAGGCGATTGTTGTGCCTATCCTGATTTACGGGGCTGCTAAGTCATGGGCAACAACTAGAGCTCAGCAACACCAGTTGGATGTGTTCAACAACACCTGCCTGCGACGCATTCTGCATGAACGTCTAGGCCCAGAGGTGATCAGCAATGCGGACCTCTACGCCAGAACTCATCAACCTGCCATTAGTACCCTGCTCAGAGCATACAGGCTCAGGTGGCTAGGTCACATGGAACGCATGCCTGACACTTGCATCGTCAAACGTTTGCTTTTTGCAACTGTTCCAGACCCAGAGGGCCGGAGAGGCAGGGGTGCCCCACTCTCGACTTGGAGCCGTGTTGCCAGTGATGACATTCGTACTTTGCACCCTGCTACCAGTGACCTTTCTTGGCTTAACGATTGTCAGGCGCGTAATTCTTGGAGAGATACTGTGTCTAGCTGCAGTACTGTGGGTTGAACCATGAAAAGCTATGTAATGATGATGATGAGTCTACTGCGAAACCACGCCTTGTCCAGAGAGTCTTTCTTCCCTGACCAGTTGGGATTAGCTGCAAAATGTGTCTGGCTGCTTTTGGCTATTATGCCTGCTCTTAGCAGCTCTTCACACTTCTCATCCTTGATAGCCTTCTCTGCCACTGACAATGGTCTTCTTTTCTCATACACTGGCTTGTGTGTTTTTAACTGGATCCTGAATGGACGTTGATGCCGGCGTAGCCAGTTAAATCATTCAAGCAAAAGTAGACTTTTTCCTGCGCACTTCTGCCTGTAAGTATATATATGTATTTACACCAGGGAAGCCGTCAGAGGACACGGAACGGGATGGGCAC
>QAXH01002282.1:0-11561 GCA_004335635.1 Chloromonas sp. AAM2 | reverse complement strand
CAGATAACTTGGCAGGGATTGCAACATGGGCAGATTTGTACAGATGTCTGATGCACCATTGAACACACTCAGATATCTGTTGGAATTTCACCAGATATCTAAGGTCATGTTCAGATATCTGAGGTCATCTTCAGATAT
The DNA here is from genome assembly GCA_004335635.1 of Chloromonas sp. AAM2. Classification (NCBI taxonomy): domain Eukaryota; kingdom Viridiplantae; phylum Chlorophyta; class Chlorophyceae; order Chlamydomonadales; family Chlamydomonadaceae; genus Chloromonas; species Chloromonas sp. AAM2. The sequence continues at coordinate 11,423 of QAXH01002282.1, read as the reverse complement.
CCAAAATGCTCAGATTTTGAGGTACCAGATATCTGAGCATCTGCGTAGATATCTGGTACCCCAAAATCTGCGCAAGTCTCCTGGCAGATATCTCTCACAGATTCGCATGCATCTGCGGACCAGCTACACCTTCTCGCCGCTGTACATTAACCATTTCTGGTGAACACGCAAACAATGTTGTCATATGGTGTGCACAGTACCGAATAGGTGCAACAACAGCGCAGCAGTTATTGTGCATGATCCCATCTCAGCCCTCATGTGAACCAAGACGCAAAAATCAAGAACGCAAAAGTATAGTCGGCCCCATTTTCAAGACGCAAACTACTTTAGGCACGCACTAGTCAGGCGCAGTACGGTATACCAGTGGTCTCCTCTCGGGGAACAGTTTCACCAGGGCCAGGCATCTACTGCCAATCTACAGCCCATCTGTCAAGTGACGCTTGCCCTGTGTAAATTTTGAATCTGGCAAGTCTGTACATCATCTGGATATACCAGTGGTATCCTCTCAGGAGGCAGTCTAAGTATCCATAACAAAGTCTGGGCGTGGGGATACCAGCCCTTGGGCCACTGCCTTGTGGTACGCAGCCACCACGATCTGAAGGGGTGAAGGAAAAGTGGGAGACCTGCATGCATGGTGCGGACATGCAGGGCTGTCGGACCAAGTCTGTCTGCCATGGTTATGCAACCTGACTGCAGCATGAGGAGCCCCTCTATAGCCGACATGCCCCGAACTCAGATAGTAGTTATAGGACAGCAGCCACGGAGTGACACTGGTTGGAAGCGCTGCAGGCCATGCCAGAACTATTCTGCCTAATCCCTCCACACTCACGCATGCATGCACATCCGTGCCGTCTGCCTGGTGGTCATGATTCGCAGCGCTAGGAAGGTGGTCATCTTACGTAGCGTGTCAAAGCGCAGTATGTTGGAATTTAGACGCTGCGAAGCCTGCATAGCAGGGAGTCAAACAGTAGCAAGATAAGCAACATGCACGCAGAGGTGGCAAAAAAGGCAGGGCACTCTTCTCTATTGCAAATCAACCGAATTGATTTTCCGGTAAATTACAGACAGTCGAAACCTAGTTATGAACAGTTCATGAACAGTTCTGCATGGTGGACTGCTTGGTGTGCTCCTCTTGTCACAGCTTCTCCTTGCAAGGTTGAGGGTGCATGTGGGCAGACACACGGCAGGGCAGTGTCGAGCAACAGAAAGCAATCAGATCACTGGCCTGAATTACATCAAAACAACAGCACAGTGTCACCGTACATGGTAGCATCAAGCAGGCGTGCATCTCCAGATTGCCCCAAACCCCTGGGGCCTCGATGGTTTGCAAGCTGCCCGTACCAACGTCATGGTATGGGCCCTGGTTGTGTGGCTGGTTGGGGAAAGTTGCCATTTCAGATCAAAAGTTGTGGGGCTGCCCCACCAAAAACGTTCAGTATGGGACCTTTTTGCGGGTTTATTAGTATGGACCCTTTGCCTTGCATTTCCTCCCTCTTGCTTGCGTTGCCCACCTGAGTCACTTTCGTGCGCACGTTTGAGGCATGCGGATCGCAGACCCCTTGATGGAGCACACGCAACTCCTCTTGCCTGCAGGAACAAAACAACAAACCAAGACATGTTGCCTCAATTGTATGTGCAAGACCCGTGTGCGTGTATCCTCCTTGCCCCACTACTGGCCTGCGGCTGTGCAGCTCACCAACCAGTGCTGCCACATCAAACTCCAGCAGTCTGTGCATGGCCGCCAGACCTGCCCTACCAAGATTAAGCCCTCAAAAGAGTAGCTGCCCCTACTCCTCTCCTCACTCGTCCCCTTTTCCCGGCACCGTCAGAGTCCCCGCGACATTTCCGCCTGTGCCAAGCGCTCGTCCTCTGGCTCCCCTCAACACACTCTCTGGCATGCCACATTGTTCAGAGGCCTTGAACCCAATGCTCTGACAGCATCAACCCCTTTTGCAACAACCTGATTTCAGCCATTGCAGGAGCGGGCGTCACACGATCACGCCAGCTCGCCACCGCCTGTCACAACCCTCTTCAGACTTCAACCAGACCACCCCTCAGGCTGCCTGTACTCACTGCGCCACCGCCGCTGCCAACTCCTCCTTGATGGCCGCACGATCCTTGATGTTCTGCTCCATGTCATCGGCAAACAAGTCGTAAGCATATACCTGAAACGCAAAACATCCACATGAGTTAAAGCGCGTTTACGGCTGCAGTACCGCACCGTTCAGCGCAAAAGGCATGCAAGGTAACACAAAGTCCGCAGTTGGTGGGCGGCTGCTCAAGTGTCAAAATTGGCTGGAGAAAGAAGGGACACATGGATATCTGTGGGCAGTCAAGGGCTGCATGTCGGACATGATGCAGCGTGTCTGTGCGGTAAGCTGTGTGACCTCAGGAAGCACTAGTAGGATACTGACCAGCCTCTGACAGACACTGGTCGCTTTGTAGCAAACAGTTGGTTAGCCTGGCTCTGTCAGCTATTGTCTTAGCCAAAGTGTTTGGGTCCATTACAACCGAATTGCAATGGTTAATAGCAGGCACTTCCACGCTGGAGCAGATCCCACCCCACCCACCATGTCCTTTATTTGGTCCTCTGACAGGTCCATTTTGTCCACCATAGCGATCCAAAAGTCAATGTTCAGCTCGGGCATGTACTCTCCTGCTCAAGCAACACAACCGGAAGATCATTTGTCATCCTTGCACAACATGTGCAGATACGTCCCACAAGATATGGCTCTAAATAAAAGTGACAGCTGGGCCTCGTGGCTCTGGATAAAACACTGATAGGTGGGCATACCGTGCTGCAGATGATAGAGTTCTTTATGATATTTTGTCCTGTCATGCATGACTTTTTTCAACCCAACTCATGGGCATCAGTCAAGGGCCCCAAGAAAGGCTAACCCCAAGACATTCTTGTGGGCCTCCAAACTCTGATTGTTTTGTTACATCAGGTAAACCATTATAACTCTTGACGCCTAACTTCTCCTGCTTGCATGCATGGAACAGCGGCATGCAGTGGAAGTTTGATGCTCTGCTGGCATGCTGGCAACATGTCGTGCCTCGTGAAACCAGATGAACAACAGTGTGACACTAATGGCATGAAGAGGTTATCACGGTTTTCTGCCCCATACAAGCGTAAACAAACAACACTGCAGGAGTGACTGATTGAACCAGATGCCGCCCTCCTTTCCAGTCAAGTATGCCATGGGTCCGTTGTTTTCTGCACCTGCCACTGCCCACCCAACAAGCACTGGACCGCCCTGCTGCACGGCCCTGCAGCCCACCCCAGCCTCAAGCAACCAGTGCACCTCCATGCATGATGACACAAACAGCGGCTCATACCCTGGTGACTCACCAGTGACCAGGTTCCTGTGACGCGCATGCATGATCATCGAGTAATCATGCACGCATACAGCCATCGCAAAGTCAATGGTCTTGCGAGTGATCTGCGTGGCACAAGTCACACATGAGCCAGGGCTGAACGGAGCAACCTACTGGTTGTTGAGCTTTGCGCAACTGCTGCAGCTGCCTATGAGGGTAAATATGATCAACCAAGTGTTCTGCAATCGCTCTACATGCATGAGCATTAATCTTCTAGCAACAGGGTGTCAACACTTTCAGCTGACAGTGTTGCATCCCGTGTGATGATGTTCAAAGGCCTGTGATGTCGCCTTCCTTTGTCTCTCACCAGCTCGAGGTGCCTTTCTGCCTCCTGCTTTGCCTCTACTGAGGTGGCGGTGGAGTCAGACATGAGGCAGTCGCACATCTCCATCACAAGCGCATTCCAACAGCTGCAGAACACCTCAAATGTCAAGTCCCTGCATGCGAACCGACGCAGCGCTCGGATCAGCACGCTGACGGCTGATGCTAACATCATCTTCCATTGCTAACAGGATACTAAGCGTACACGGATCTCATGGCGGCCTTGTCCACCCAGCAACAACTACAAGATGTTGCAGAACCTTCTATTCAGTGCACTCGTGGCCCATCCTGCTTAAAGCATCAGGCAGGCGTGGAGCGTGTACGAACAGCACAAAATGCATCCTGCCCGCTGATAGGACTCACTTGGGGTTCTCAATGCGTGCTATCTTTTCCAGCAGCTTCTCAGCGGCGGAGCGATTGTAAGCTCCACGAAGAGACTGCAAAACAGGGCATGCAGGAAACATGCAGCGAGGATATAACTGGTTTTGGCGCACATACAACGGGTTGATGACGCCTTCTCCATTTCTCATACTTAGGACGGTAAATGGTTATAAACAGGCTGTGCCATGGCAAGTGCACCCTGGTCACAGCGTTCAGCTCAAGTCACCCAGGCCAGTTCACGGGTTGTCTGTCACGTGTTAACGCAGGCAATCAACGCTCGCCAAGGCTGCCAAGGAAGCAAAGGCGGCTGCCATGGCATCAAGAGTTTGGCGCTTCTGACGAAACTGTCCTTTTTCACAACAGCAGCACAATCATGAAAGGGTTGCAAAGCGCTGAGATGAGTGAATCCTGGGCAACATGGGTGCCGGGTCGAGCGCCAGGGTTGGGCTGTTCTCGGGCCGCCCAGCCGTGATTGCAAGCAAAAGATCATCACCGAGGTCTAAACGCTGCGAGTGTTGTTGTTCAAAAGTTTGATGTTGTTGTTATGTAGGCTCCAAGGACCCAAGGTAGCAGGCGAGTAAGATAATACCGGAAGTGTGCTTTTAGTGCGTTCAAGGATATTCCCGTGCCTGAAGGGCGGTTGAGTGTGCATATTCATGCAGTCCTTACCACCCATCCCTTCTTGATTTGCTCGCTGCATGAGCTGTTGGCATGGATGTCCAGTTAACCAATGATCATTGACCGAGAGAAACTCTGTCCGCCAAGGCTTCGACACAAGGACAGCAGCGTGGTGACGAATCCGTCACGTCTCACGGGGGATGCCCTACTAGTTTGCGCAAAACCCACTTGCATACGTACAACACAAGAGTTGGTCGGCGCGTGCTTAGGTTAGCCCAGTTTGCAGAACACCAGAAGGCACCAATGGGCAACATTGACGAAAGCAGTACAAGCATGAGACCATGCAGGTAGACATCAAGATATGCAGGGCTTCTGCAAGACGCTGCCGCGTCTTGGTCGTCCGAACAGCACAAGCCCATGTTCACCTCACACCTGCAGCACCTCCTTGATGTTTGTGTCCAGCTGTGGGTCTGCCAGGCGTGTCATACTGTGCTCACTGATGTTGACAGACATCTGCAAACACCATGGCGCAGCAAGCTGGTAACACACCAGGTCACCACAACTCTCACCATGGAAGCAGTGTTGCCAAGGACAGCAGCATACAACACACGCAGTAACGCTTCAAGCCTAGCCATTGCTGGCATCTGTGCATAAAGCACACCTTTTCAATCGCTTCCAGTCCACAACGCGACAATCACCGCAGGTGCTCATGGCTTATCATGTCACACTTGGCAGAACTGTACGGGATTGACACATGGTAGCATCACAAGCAAGCCAACCCCGCTGCAAATCACTGTGACTATCGCTGCATTGTGCTGGGGCATGTTCTCGTCCGAGGAGCTGACTCGGGTGCAGTCACTTCAACAGTGGAGCCAAGAGCTTGGTGTGCACCCGTCTGAGGGCTTCTGGCGTGTGCGACAGGGCCAAGCACAGCTGATTGTGTGGGAGGAGGGCACAACAACTGCTGTCAGTCAAACCATGGCCTCACCTCAAGCAGCCTCTCCTGGCGCTTGAGCTCACAATTTTTGTCCTTGAGTTCCTTCATCTGTGCAGTACAGTGCAAAGTGCAGAGCACACGGTCAGCGACCGTCATCGCCAGCACAACCCACGTGAGTTGAGTGGAAACACTGACCAGCATAATGAGCACATGGAAGCAGCAGGCCCCAGCACCACTGCAGCAAATCGTACTTCATACCCTTTCCCACCATTGTTGACGCAACATGCAAGCGCTGCATGTATTTGCCAACAAAACAGCCAAGGAATTGCGTCTCCAGCCATGTGAGCTGGTGATGCTGGTCTTGGTTATGCCATTGGTGCTGCTTCCACACAGGCGGCAGAGCAAGCACGGTAATGAGAGCAGAGTGGAAACCCAGAGCGCCCAGACAATCAGGCACTGAACACAGCTTCAGGGGCTGGAAAACAGTCCAGGCTTGATGCCTGATGTGACTGGTTGTGTGCGGTGTGCCGACCCCCCACACGCCACCTACTTTGTGGCTCCCCCTGGCGTCGGTTTCCCCAAGGTGCCACACACGGACAGTGTGCCTCTGTCACTATTCCACTCACCAAGTTGAGTTTGTTTGTCAAGTCCTGCTCCAACTGCCTGATCAGAACGGTGTTCTCACGCTTTGTGTCCCTTACAGGCCTGCGGGATACCAAGGAAAGATGTAACTGCTGCTCAGTCAAGACCCTGTGCTGGTATGAACAGATAGAGACACGCTTCTTTGGCATTGCAGCCTTCACACCCTGCTGTCTGCTGACCGGACTGCAAATTGCTGCGACCGTGCACATGCCTCCTCACAGCCATCATTTGATGACCATTCGCACTAACATTCAAATACACATGTTTGTGTACTGGCAGCAGCGTGTTTGGGCTGGTGGCAAGCTGCTATACACCGTTAGGACAAGCATCAGTGGTCAATCGGTGAACTAGGCCTTTTACCTGTTCAATGCAAATCCAAACACAGTGTCTGTAAACATGCTGAGGGTTGAAGGCTTCATGTGGTCAACCAACGGCAGTCGCCTGCTAGGCCCTCAGCGATGCAATGAACTACAGACTTGATGCCTGTTTGTGACTATCGTGACTTGTGCCGTCCCCCCACACGCCACCTACTTTGTGGCTCCCCCTGGCGTCGGTTTCGGTTTCCTGCCCCTCTTACTGGCAGGGACCACCGCCAATGCGGCGGGCGAGGGGTCGTCTAGCACGTGGCTCAGCAGGCTCTGCCAGCCACCGTTTGGTGCTGTTTGAAGCCTTGGCAGTGGTGCACTATGCCCCGAACATAGAGGGCTGCTGCTTGAGTTGCAGGGCAGGGTGATGGAAGGAGGGGCGCTCGACACGCTGTGGGTGATTGAGGACTGCATGCCGGACATGGTGCATGAGACACGCTGAACAATGTATGCCAATTGCAATTTATTTGAAGCGCACATGCTATCAGCTCCTGCCAGCCCGGCTCAAAGCAAATAATCAGGTGAGGTGTGACCAAGTATGACGTGTCAACACAAAATTCCCAGACTGGGCAAGCTGCGGGTCTTCACGTGCACTGCAATTGCCTGTGTAAACTTGTGCAGTTTGTGCTGTGAAGTCAAGTGCATCAAATGGTGGTAGTTTGCAAAGCATCAACTGTAGCTCACTGACCACACACACTTTGTGCAGGCCCAGTGGACATGCGGGTCGCATGTTTTGGATTGGAAGACGTCATTGCGCCTTGGCCCCAGCGTTTCCCAGCCTGGCAGGGCGACATGCACAATTCCCTTCATGAGCACACCTGCACTGCTGAGCCAGAGCCACTGCTCAGTTCCGTGCTGTTACCCTGCATGATTGGAGCTTGGGTGGTGATTATCCGGGACGCTGATTGACTGCCTAAAGCGGGGTTGACTGCAGGCGACTCTGGGGCTTGCCATGAAAGCCACAAGGATTGCAGGTCGCCTGCATGCCAACAACACTCGTGTACAATGCCTGACCCCAACATGCTGCGATGGTATCCTGCCTTAAAGGGTGCGTCTTATTCAGAACATCGTGCACTCATTGGCTCGGATGCCAGTTGCTCACCTGCAGCCGGGTCGTCGTGAAATAGTGAGGCTAAATTCTCGTCAGCAGTGTTCTGCCATATGTCCATAACGATGCTGATACTGATGGCCGATGATGCCCAGATAGTGATAAAAGTAAAGTGATAGATAACTATGATGCACAAAGGTATTGGCGTGGTCGAGGTAACCGTTCACGTAATCACGCACATCGGCTTCGTATCAGCTCCGGCAGGCCAGGCACGCTGAGATTGTAAAAGAATATCAATAGCGTCCACTACCGTAGGTTCTCCAGTTGAAAGCGCAGATCAATGCCGGTTTTGGCTGCTGCAGGCCAGGCCTGCCTGAATTCAGGCCAGGCCAGGCCTGCCTGAGTTCAGGCCGGTTACCTGGCCTGCCACGGGGCGGGCAGGTCTGCGAGGAAACTCACCAAGCAAATAGCAGGTGCGTTGAGACATTTGGGCGACAGGTCGAAAAGTGCACCGAAGGCATGCTCCAACCACTTTACTTTCGCTACTACACACGTTCAGCAACGGCAATCTATCAGCTGCAGCATAGTCGACATCACTGAATACGGGTGGGGTCGGCAGGCATGCCACTCGTGCGTATGAACGCGAGCGTGCGTACTATTCTTGGTGGTTAACAGGTCCACCATGGGGTGCGTTGCCCTTACTGTTCACTGTTAAGGGGTACGTCCAGCAGAACATCACCCGCCGACCCATATCGCCGCGCAACCGCAATCAACAATACGCTGTCAACAATCTGCTGTGGACACGGAAACAGTCCAAACCAGTGTAAAAGTCAACTCAAATGTATCCCTGGTCCATCGCCAGTGAAGAGGCAAGCCAAGAAGCAATCCGGTCGCTGTGACCAAACCAGGAACTGCAGTGGTAACTAACGGCCGCTGACAATGTGGGAATCCCCTTCACCTGATGCCTGGTCAAGTTAGTGGCCTTACACTCCCTTCATGTGACTGGTACGCAAACAGTCATCCAAGGACACCGTACACGATCCATGCACGTGCCTTCCTGCAACTGTAGGGAATTCCTGCGACCCACAGGGCAGCTGGCTTTGGCTGTGGTGTCCAGCTGCGGGTAAGACAACCCGCGCCACGGAACAAACCGTACCAAATTCATTAACAGCTGTTCTGGCACCGTTCACGACTTGCCCATGCTAAGCGTTTGTACACTGAACATAGCACAGGATCCAAGTACCCGCAGAACCCCTACCAAACCACAAAGAGCTCCACAACGCAGCAATGATGTAAGACATGCAGATGAACGCAGCAGAACATGAAAAAAATTTAGCACGGCATTGGGAGCTATGGCAGAAGCGAATTGCAACGTTCAAAAAATGTAACATGCGGCATGCGCCCATCGCCTTGGCATGACATTGTGAACTCAGTCTCGCAACAGTCGTGGCGTGAAACGTGTGAATGGGTTACGCATGCTTGATCATACAGCCGCGCGATTGCTGACTGGACAGGACCAAATACATGGCCTTCATGTGGTTGTTGCTATCTATACATGAAACATCATGTGTTGGTGGTTTTAACTCAAACAGGACCCTCGTGTGATTGATGGTCGTGATCCGACTTCATGTCCCTGTGCGGTTGAGGCTACTGAACGTAAAAATGAATCGGTAAGAGTCTGTGTCACCAACTCGCCACACGGTACACAAATCGTTCAAAGGTGTCCCAAGGGCAGCAGTATACCTGCACTGCAGTGTGCTCAATGATATCATTCCTCCAGTATGTACCAAGTTCAGCTCCTCAGTCGCCCAAGCTCACCGTCTGCTGTCCATCCACAGGCCATCACGCCAAGCCATGAGTTCGTTCCCACTCAGCATCTGCAGCGGCCTGGGAAATAGCAAACAGCACTTGACAACGCACAACAGGCACAGGCTGAACCCTCACATGCTGGAACAGGCTCAAGACTTTTCCTTGGCTGGCGCTGGGTTGTAGTCTGCGGCGTGGCTAGGGCCGCATGCCCGTCGGCGATAAGCTGCTCCAGGCCCTCCTGCCAGGCCAACATGCCGGCCAGCTGCCCACTCCCGCACTGCACTCCCGCACCGCAGGAGCAGGCAACGCACAATTCTTCTAGTGTGCTCCTGGGCAAACCTCAAACAGGTGCATTTCTATGGAAGCAAACACCAAGCAATGGTACGCAAGCAACTGGTGAGATAGCCAGAGCAAGCAGCAGCAGCAGTCTCAGCTCTGCTGCCTGCCAACCTGAACCTGACCTATACATAGCTGCATATGGACCTATACATAGCTGCACCACGGCAACATATTCATCCTGGTTTGCCTGTACCCACTTGAATTGCTTAGAATTGCCCATGCGGGCACGTGCCTCGCCCTGCCTGCCCACCTGTGGTACACCGATTCTAGGCATCCTATCAAAGTCAAACACATCTAGGTTGTAATTGGGCTGTGGTGTGCCATCAGGTTTGAAACACAGACTTGGCGACATGAAAAATTAATCAATAGCGCTTTGGCCTTTGTGGTTGTGAAACGTAAACTCTCCGGACCGTGCGACCAGGCAGTAACGCTGTGGATGTCTGGTGGGGTAGGTAGCAGCATGCAACGTATACCTTTCTATGATAAGGCGGTTGAATGGGAATGATGCTGATGCCTTCAGAAGGGTGCAAGCACATATGCCGGGCATGCTGGAACATGGCTTTCATGGCTTCACATGGCTTTCATTGCTTTTGAACAAATACGTTTGTTTTTTAAAGTCCCCATTACAAGGGGCATTTTGTCTGACTTGCTTCCTGCACTGAGTGACAGGAGCCATCCCGCATATGCAGGCCTGCTGGGGCCCCAGGGGCCACATCACCCCCATACTTGAGACTTTGTGCTTTAAAGGTGCCAATCGACAGTTCTCATCACGCTGCATCTGCCTGCATCCTCAGGGTCCCACTGTTTAAGTGTTACTAATCAGGTTGAGCGCAGCTACTCACACTGGCTGCTCAGCCACAACACTGACCTACTCGTCTTCTGTTGTTGTGTCCAAAGAGATGTCAAAGAGGCGCTGTGTGCCCAGGTAGACGACCGCACGTGTATACTCCTGTACAAAGTTGACCTGCAGCACGCCAGCGTCAGGAGCAACACACGAATCTGGGAAAGTAGCAGACCCTTCTAGCATGTGTTGACCATGGCCAGCAGGTTGTTGAAGGAAAGGTACAAACACACAGCACAAAACGGCATCACAGCAGCTAGCAAGAGTATCTGACATGCTGAGTCTGTCTATTGACATGATGAGTGTGATTAGTGTTTGTGAATAGAACTCAAAGCACTCGTACAGTGGACCTACAAACAGGTAGCTCGGCTAATCAATCACCTTGAACATGCGGTCGCTTGGTGAATTCCTGGGTGCTACATCTCCGTCACAAAAGTTGAGGAGCGCATAGCTGCTATATGGCAGGTCCTCGTACTTGCCGCCCTCCAGGAACCTCTTAGCATGCTCAGATGCCCTGTTACTCTGCCGCAGCAGCTCCACTGCCCAGCTGATGTCTTGCCTAATCGTCACCCAGAAGTCCACACGCCCAGGCTTGTCAAAGTACTGAGAGCACACAATGCAGCAACACACAGCATTTCAGGGTTGTGCTCTCGATGCTGTTCCCTTGAACTCAAGTAAACAGCCGCCCCCGTTCCGCCCGCCACGGAACGCCTCCTCCTCCAGCTGGTGGCGCTCAGGGCCCCG
>QAXH01002278.1:0-42987 GCA_004335635.1 Chloromonas sp. AAM2 | reverse complement strand
CACTGCATATACCGGTGGATGTGCAGGACAGGTGGGCTCTCTGAATCCCCTTTACACAGTGCTCTATGCGGTTTCGGCTCGGCTGATGTAATTGAAACCATGTATTTGCTTTCACCAGATAGGGCACACACCAGGCCGTTGCGACGCCACAGCTAGGTTCGGATGCACTCAGGCCTGAGGTAGGCAGAGGCGGTTGCGGCTTGCTGCAAGGATGGCTGTCTGCTAGTAAGGGAGCAATATCTCACTCAGGGTTAAGAAAGGTAAGGGATGGCTGAAGCAGTTGAGCAAACTGACATGTGCACCGGCATTGCTTCAGTTTTCTGTCAGGCCAGACTCTGATCCCACCGAGATAGCAAAGTTTGGTTGTCATAAGCAGGAAGGGACTCCAACCCGTCCAACATACATGTGAAGAAGTCACACGGCTGGGTTGCCCTACTGCATTGGCTGGCTGCAGCGCCCGCAGTACAATACTTACCGCGCCGGCTTTGGTTGGTTATGACTTGCTCCGTGCTTGCCCACGCCCGCACACTTCATCTCAGAATTCTTTCTAGCAGGTTGTGCAGGTGTTTTTGTGCATGTGCCTCCCGCTATTGTGTAAGGTCTAGCCCAATGATATTGGGATTTGTTCATAAGTTGCAGGTGGTAAATGTCTGCATGCACTAGCATGTGGATTGGCATGTTCGTGTGCACCCCCTAGGGACCTGGCATCATCATGCATGGTGAGATGGATGGTGTGATAGATGGTGACAGATCTGCCTGCAGGATGCTGCCTGTCGGCAGTTGCGCCTGTGCCAGAATGCTGCCTGGGGGGGCTGGCTGTTCATGACAAGCAACTCACACTACGCACAGCGTCTGGTGGCAAAAGGGCGCTATATCGCTGCTTGCGGGTTGGGTGTAACAAAAGTTCTGTGGGGTGATGGCCACAAGGGCCTCACCACCCGTTGCTGACACGGTCAGATTCCCCTTTACTAGGAGAAATTTTTGCAATTTGCGCAAGTAGTTGATGTTTGCGTTGGACGTGCTTCATGGTGTGCACTCCCTCCTTGTAACACAAGCAGCAACGTTTTTTGTTTGACGCGTTTAACGCGTGCATGTCTGGATCTGGGCCGCAGTATTTTGAAGATTTAAAAGGTGCTAGGGCTTGGCTCCGGCAACGGCTTTCGTTGTGGCATTCTGCAAGGGCTGGGAAACTGGTAGAGCTTTGCGACTACAAGGCTTGCGAGTCAGCCTGTCAATGGCCCATCACTTGAGGGATGCGGACAGAGATGACGACATTCCTGACAGCACAGCGGTGGAAGAGGCTGAGGAGATTGCCAACCTTGTGAACAGAGTCGTGCGCAGTAAAGGAGACGAAGCGACCCAGATCTTGCAACGTTGGAGAGCAATTGTAAGAGGCCAGGTGCAGCCTGCTCCATTTCACATGCCCATGTGTGACATGCAAACTGTGCAGAAGCATGCATGATGTTGTGTTCACCAGCTCACTGTGCTCAATGATACCACATGTGGCATGCTGCAAGCCTATGTGCATAATACTATTGTGCATTGTGCACTTGTCCACAGCTGAACAGATATCAAGAAGAATCGCAGCTGCTGGATGCTTTCCTTGAGGGAATTGTTACACCTCTGGCGCAACTGCTACGCTTGGAGCTCCAAGCAGCAAAGGACCTGCAGGCCAGGCAACGCATCCTGGGCGTATGCAGACTGCTCAACATCATTGTCAGCGTCAGAGGGTACAAAACCGTGGTCAGATTTTTCCCTCATGATGCATCAGACCTGGAGGCCGTCCTCAACTTGCTCCTCGTGATCAAGGGGCTGCCAGCACCTGCCCAGGGCAGTGACGAAGAGGCAGGCCTGGCCTGTTGGGAGGCACAAGCCATACTCATGCTGTGGCTCTCCATGCTGATCCTCACCCCGTTTAGTTTGAAGACCCTTGACACAACGCAAACCACAGAGGCTGAGGGCACAGACAGTAGGTATGTGGGGCCACACACATGCTTGCAGCAGGTGTCCTAGTGCAACAAAACCTGCTTGCTTTTCACCGTGTGTGTGCACAGCATGTGGCAGTGCAAGTTTTGTCTGTGTTATTCTTTACTGTCCATCAGCTGATTAGATGCAGCCTTTGCTCGCACACACAGTCAAAGCTCTGCATCAGGGCAGGACAGGGGTCCGCACTCAGGTCTCCCTGGCACCCATTCACTTCATTGGTTCACCATGCAGTGGTTCTGTGCCCTGTCCTGCATGCGATTACATCCTTCTCCCCTGGCTTTGGCCCTGGTCCCGCAGGCCTTACACGCTGCTGGTGGGTCGTGTGCTTGAGGTGTGCCACGAGTACCTGCACCACCCGGGCGGCGTGCGGGATATGGCCGCTCTGCTGCTGGGCCGACTGCTGGCGCGCCCGGACATGGGCCCTGCGCTACAAGAGCACCTGGCCTGGTCGCAGGAGCAGCTCACAAGCGCCACGTCAACGCAGCGGCCTGACACACCATTCCTAGTGGCAGGTGAGGAGTAGACATGCAATGTGAAAACAATGCAGCAGTTGGGCAGCTCAACATGCCAGCTCTGGCAGCAGACAGGGGCAGTCAGAAACTCCTTGCATGCCTTGCCTGGCTGCCACCTTGACTTTTGGCCATTTGAAGCTTCTAAAGTTCCCCTCTTTATCTGGCCACGTGTAGGCGTGCTTCAGACACTGTTGATGGTCTTCAAGCTGGGTCAGCGCAGCGCCCTGCTCCCCCATGCACCGGCCGCTTGGGCACAGCTGGGTGCACTGCATGCACATCAGTCGGCGTGTGCCGGGGGCACTGGCAGTGCAGCTGGGGTGCTGGCTCGCAAACTGACCATCAAACTCGCTCAGCGCGTGGCCCTGACCTTCCTCACGCCCCGCCTGGCGCCCTGGAGGTACCAGAAGGCAGATGCAGGGGCCGATTTGGAGCTGAGGCTGGGGGCTGAGGGAGTGGCGCATGAAGCTGCTGGCAGTGGCAAGGGCGGGCCAGACGATGCAGCAAGCGGGGTGGATGCGGAGGGAGATGGGGACGGCGAGGAATTTGAGTTGGCCGAGGAAATTGAAGAGGTGAGGGGCGGCCGCGCCAGGCATGTTGCACCTTGGCCAACTGTTATCTGTTTGGCAAGACACTGACAACACAGCCAGGGAAGCAGATCTTCATGCCAACCTGTTCTGCCCCACAGGTCATGCCGTGCATTGCCGCCAAGTTGTCAGGCGGGCATGGCTTGAGAAGCACTTCCAAATTAGCCCTAGAGGCTTATTGAACTTCTGAAGCGGCCATCAAGAGCGGGTCTTGTTGGGGTCAATACCACTTCTTGTCGCCCTGGACTCTTCATCCCCTGTTTTGCGTAACGTGAAGAGTTGAGGCAACAAGCGCTGCGCAGTGCCAGTGTAGCCGTTCCGATTTTGCCCCAATCCCCTGATGTGGGCAGCCTGGGCTAGCCATGTGCTGCACCATGGTGCCTGTTCATGCGATCCGCAACCCTCTTCTGCCTGATGCCTTGGCGCCCAAGGGCCATAGGGTGGTTTGTGCTCTTTCTCAGAGCGTTGTCATGCTGTTTTCAGGCCATTGAGATCCTGTTAACCGCCCTGCGAGACAAGGACACTGTTGTGCGGTGGAGCGCGGCCAAGGGGCTCGGGCGCATCACGGGCTGCCTGCCCCGGGACCTGGGGGATGAGGTGGTGGAGTCAGTCACGACACTGTTCAGGAGGACAGGTGAGGACTCACTTCCTTGAAGATGCAATCGAATTGAACAGTCAAAGTTGCTGCCGAACACAAGCCACTCCCTGTCTGGAGGGCGTTCGTAAGGTGGCTGGCTGCCCTTGCTTAAGTTGAAAACTGGCATAGGTTAGTTTTGCCAGTGTTGCACAGTCCATCGGCTCCCCTGCACCACCCTGCTCACGTGTTATGAACTCTGCGCAGAGAGCGACACAGCGTGGCACGGTGCATGCCTAGCGCTGGCGGAGCTGGCCCGCCGCGGGCTGCTGCTGCCCACCCGCCTGTCCGCCGTCGCGCCCTCCATTCAACAGGCCCTGCTCTATGACGTGCGGCGCGGGCCTCACAGCGTGGGGGCGCACGTACGCGACGCAGCGGCCTACGTGTGTTGGGCGTTCGCTCGCGCCTACGCGCCTGAGGCCATGGCCCCAAGTGTGCACGCACTGAGCAGCACACTGCTGACCACAGCGTGTTACGACCGGGAGGTCAACTGCAGGCGAGTGCAGAGTCAACAGCACCATCCACAGTATGCCTGTAACTCTTGCGGCTGGCCTGGTCTTGCTGGCACGTCTATCAAAGTTCTTCTCCTTCCTGCTTTCCAATCACTCGCTGAGGCTAGGCGGCTTTGCCACTTGCATAGCCTGGTGCTTGTCATCAACGTGTTATTGCATGCTCGGAAAAAAATGTGCTCGTCAAAAAATGTGCTCGTCTCATCAACTGATTCTGCAGCGGAGTAATTGCAATATAACACGGCACAATGCGTAATCGACATGCTGCTGGCCTCGCGACAATTGTGGGCACGCCTATAAATGGATCATCTAGGCAAATGTAAACTGTTCATCATGGTCAAGAGCCTCATCCAATCTATTGTATGCCCACAACAGCGGTTGAGATGCTGCAGCTGAATGACTCTGTGGTGACAGTTGTGAGCACCCTGCCTAGACTTCCTTTCACAAACGTATCTTGTGCATGGTGAGTGCAGGCGGGCAGCGGCTGCCGCGTTTCAGGAGTGTGTGGGCAGGCTGGGGAACTTTCCCCACGGCATCGACCTCATGGGCGTGGCGGACTACTTCGCAGTGGGCAACCTAAGCAATGTGAGCACCTTCGCCCAGGATTATGGCCATGGTCCTGAAGTTGGCGGTTTGTGAGGGTTACATGGATTGGCTAGTCAGGGCCACATAGATTGGTTGATTGTGGGTGTTGTTCGGTTGCAAGTCTGTCGTAAGTTTCGGTCCAGGGATCAAGTTTATGTTCTTGAGGATTAGTGGGTTTGGTGAACGCGCTTTGTTATGGTGTAGATAACAGGGGTGCTCGAGGGATTTATGGGTTTCTAAACACGGAGGCCAAAGGTTTGCGCTGCAAATACCGAGGCCGAGGGTGGAGTGAGGCTGAGGGCGCAGTGAAGCCGAGCGGAAATCAAAGCGACCTGCAGACCTGCAATTCCCTTTAGACCTCAAGTAAGATGCCCAGCGCCCAATTCAACCTGCCGATTCTTGAACCTGATTTTTGAGTTTGACCAGGGCTTTAAACTTTTGGCTCACATCGCTCTCTTTCAGGCCTACCTTCACGTGGCAGTTTCTGTTGCCCGTTTCCCCGCCTACCGACTGCCGCTGGCCCAGCACCTGGTGAATGTCCAGCTGCGGCACTGGGACAAGGCGCTGAGGGAGCTGGCTGCGCAGGCGCTGGCTGCGCTGGTCCCCGCAGCGGGGGCTGAGTACCTCGGCAGCCAGGCGCTGGACGTGCTCCTGCCGCTGTGCACAGACCAGGTGCGGAACAATGTACCTGGTGGCCAGAGCCATGATTGCATGTAACACCACACTGGTTGTCGAGCTAGAGCAGCACCGGCATGATGCCGACGTGTGTGTGCCAGTGCTTATGTGTCCTGTAGGTGCTGGAGGCGCGGCACGGGGCGGTGGTGGGCGTGGCGGAGCTGCTGCCCGCGCTGCAGGCGGCAGGACTAGACCTCAGCGACACACACAGGGAGCAGGTGGGGAGCTGGGGGGACACATCTTGTGATGGTGGCCGTTTTGGGGTGCCTGCTTGCCCAGAGCTGTCGCACGCACGATTCAAGCTTTTGACTGCACACATACACAGACAGGCCACACTTGGATGCCTGCTATGTCTGGGACTTCTCATACTCGCCGGACGTGTAGGCTTGACCGGTTGGCATCCTGTCCGGTCCCTCCGTTGCTCCCGCCCCGCAGGTGTCCGGGCTGGTGCCCGCCATAGACCGGGCTAGGCTGTACCGGGGCAAGGGCGGGGAGGTCATGCGGGAGGCGGTCAGCAGGCTGGTGGGCGCCATGAGCAGTGTGGCCCTGCCGCTCACCGCCCAGCAGCACGCCAAGGTGCGCACTCGCTCCTGCGCAGGCGTGTGCGGGCAAGGCCTGGCAGCAAGGGTTGGTGGGCTAGCAGACTCATGCTTGCGTTTGCCAGGCCACAAGCAATGCACAGACATTCTCGAGCTTCGACATCATGCGGCTGGGATTGAGAAAAGTCCGTGAAGCAGAACGGGACAAAACGACACAAATTCAACTTCTGGCTTTCACAACAGGCAAGTCGCCGCAGGCATGAGACCCAGGCATGCATATCTCTTAGTCTGTGCTGACTACGGCGCAACCAGTGCCCATCCGGACGGGCCTGGGCTCACTCCCCCGCCACTCTGCCCCCCAATGTGCAGGTGATGGAGGCGCTGGATGAGAACCTGCGCAGCCCCCAGGCACACATACAGCGGGCAGCGGTGCTGGCCTTGGGACAGTATGCCAGGTGGGCAGGGGACGCAGGAAACGGCAAGGGAGTGCTAGTTGTTATGCCTGCCTGCGATTGGCCTTTGTGCATGGTTTTTAAAGGGTGTGATGTGTATGTATGATAACCACATGGTACAAATCCAGACGTTGCACGTGCCAGCCTGGCTGAATGTGTGCATAGCGACCATACTTGGTGCTCTGACCTGGTTGAACTCCGCAGTTTCAGCATTCCTGTGTTTGAGCAGCTGCCAATCTGCGTCCTGGCCGGATACGCTTGTTATATTCACATCCGATTGAATGCAACTGTCACACTAGCCATTTTAGCGGGCACGAAGCCTATGTAACAAGGCGCTGTTTTCCTTGTTTGCCCCGTGCAGGGTGTACGTGTGCAGTCCCGACCGGCGTGCGCTGTTCGCGCGGTACTACGATGGCTTCATAGCTCGGTTGCACGATGGCAACGTGGGTGTGCGCAGGGGCTACGCTCTGGCGCTGGGGGCGTTGCCTTTTGCTCTGCTCAGCGACAGAGCAGAAGAGGTGTGTGGGGCTTGCATGGGCCATGGCCAGGGTCCAAGGCTCACGAGCAGACAGACCGGGGCACACGGCATCCGTCAGGCTGCTTGATGCTGTCCCAGGGGCTCTTTGGGGGTTGAACCAGGGCTGAACCCAGGGATTGTTACTGGGCTTCAAACATCCAGCTTAGCTGCTGATGTATCTGTTGTTGCCTGGCTGACAACGTTGTGTGCAGTTGTATGGTCTTCCTTGAATGTGTGTGTGTGTGTGCTCGGAGCGAGCACATGCTGCATGCTGCTTGCAGGAAAGGAAGAACATGGCACTAGGCTGCATTGTTTTGAATGGCCGTCATCGCTGCCGTTGACAGCAGGTCTGGCCAGTTGCTCTGCGCAAGTGCCAGTGCCATTTATCGGACCTGCTATGCCTGTTGGCGCATGTGCGCCGCTCAGGTGATCCTTGCCCTGATAGGCGGCACTGCGATCGAGGCGGACAGCGACTCGCGCGACACGGAGGCGCGGGCTCACTGCGTGACGGCGCTCATGCGCGTGTGCGACACCCTGTACGGGGGAGCAGGCGCGGAGGACAGGGCACAGGCGGGCAGGGCACGTGTGTGCGTGGGGCAGGGACCGGTCCAGGAGGGAGTGCGGGTCATGACGGGCAAGGTGAGGCATGCGCATAAACAAGTCAGATTGAACATATCGTAAGCAACATACTGAACATGTGTTGTCTGATGAATCTATTTCAGAATTCACCTATCATATACCACAAATGGAGGCAACAAAGCCCATCACAAAGGGAGCCTACAACATGCGATAGGAGTGGTGGCGGCCACGCCTCGGGGTGCTATCCTGTCCGCAGACCGCTGGGTATCCTACATTTGCAATCTACACCAGCAAGAGCTAGAACCCATTCCAACACGAACAGTTGAGTTATCGGCACAGGCCGTATGCCTAAAGGGTTTACGATCATGGCTACCAAACATGCCGGCAGTATGTGTCTTGTGTGCAATCGCGTGCTCACTCATGATTGGCCTTGTGGCTTCTGCTTTGCCGCGCCTGCGTTTCTTGCGGTCGCAGGTCCTTCCTTGTATCTATGCCTGCTTGCGGGACTACACCGTGGACAACCGAGGGGACGTGGGCAGCTGGGTGCGCGAGGGGGCCATGCTCGCCCTCACGCACGCGCTGCCAGTGCTGGCACACCAGCTGCACAGGTACCAGCTGCATGCCGACACGCAAGGACAGCCTACAGCATTGTTACGAGGTGAGAGCTGACGCAGTCTTCCAACCGGGCTGCACAGCCTAGTGTGTAGTGTGTGCAAAGCTGATAGTGGCAGACTTGACCTGATTTCTAACGGTGGCCACACCTGCCTTTGGCCTGCTGTGCAGAGGTGGTGCCTGAGGCCGTGGCTGCCTTGCTCAAGCAGGCTGTGGAGCGCATTGCCCGGATGCGAGAGGCGGCCATGCAACATCTGCGCACACTTGCAACGCCACTCGATGCCAACGACAAGCTTTCCATTGCCGCTTACGTGCCTGCCCAGTCCACCCTGCTCGGCGCTCTGCCGACCGACCAAGAGGCGCTACAGAGCATCACCTCCCTGGATGCGCTCAGCAGGCTGCCCACACTCATGCACGCCACGCCGGTCTACCGCCGAGCGCTGCTGGAGGGCCTGGTCAGCAGCATTGGCGGTGTGGACGCGCAACTGGCCAAGGCCGCGTCTGCAGCGCTTCTGCAGCAGCTTTCTCTCAGCCACGGCAGCCCGTCGGCGACACGGCCGGCTCCAACTGATTTCTTATCTGACGTAGCCCACGACCTACTCAGCATCTGGCAGCGGCATGCCAAATCGGCGCGCATGGCAGGTTCTCTGCTTCGCACAGCAGACCTGATTGTGACACGTGCCCCAGAAGTGTGCACACTGCCGTTGCAACAGGCTCTAACTTCTGATCAAGGAGCGATGTGGTGCGAGGCAGTAGTCCAGTTGGCTCGGGCAGAAACACGCATGTGCACCGACGTGCCACGTCTGCTCGACGCCGCAACGCTGCTATGCCACCTCCTGCCCTGCCCCAACCCCTGCCGCACCTGGGCGTACCAGGGCCTGCTGGTGCTGCTGGCCAACAAGTACCCAAAGGTGGGAGGGCAGGTAGTCCGGGACGAGCCGCCAGGTGGGAAAACGACCTCAAAAACAAAACAAATGCGAGGCTCTTGGCATCAGACCACCCTTCAACACTTCGCTGGGTCACCGTAGAAACGTTTACTAGGCCTTGAGGGTTCAGCGCCTGGTTTGTGGCCAGGCATATCCACTGAACACACGTTGCCACTCCTGGATAGCATCTACAGGCCGGTGCGCAACTTGATGGACAGATGAACTGACTGACGTGTGCTGGTACGCGGCACTCGAGCACTGACAGTTGCAATTGGAAGTACCGGCTTCTTATGCCTTGAGCTATGTACACACAGCTCTTCTGGCCTCTGCATGCAGGTGCGCCGTCACACTGCTGAGCAGCTGTACTTGGCGCTGCTGCCAATGGAGCCTAGTGAAGTGAGTGGGCGATCCATGCGTGCTGCAGCGAGTTTGACAGGACGTACTGGTGGCATCACAGTCATGGTGGCCTTGCCGTAACATATGAAGCTAGCTTCCAAGTGTCAACCTAACCCTGCTGTGCCACTGAGGTATCCCTGCGATCTGCATGTTGCTGCAGGTTGGTGGTAGTGAAGGTGGCATCCTTGGCCAGGCTGCGGAGGCTGCCACGGAGCTGCTGCTCGTCACCTCGTGGGACAAGGATCTGGACACAGCAAAGGCTGCCCGGAACGCCCTTGCAGGCCACCTGTCTTTGTCCGTTCCCGTCATGCAGGCAGGGCCGGCGGGCGGGAGCAAAACATCCGCTGCCATGGATGAATACTCTAGCTACCAATCCCTGGTTGATGACTTTGCCAGGGGTGTGTGACGTGCTGCATCGTCTGGCAGCTGGCGTCAGGCGTACTTGGAGCAGCGTGCAATGTTGATTGATAGGAAGCCTTGCCAACAACAACATCAGCTGCTGCAAATGGCGTTGATTTTTGAAAACATTTGGATACAACAATCGTCATGAGGACAATGGAACGGCATTTGATAGACACCCTGTTTTCTGTGATCTGGTTTGCATCTTACATTAGATTGTGCCTTACATCAGCCTAGCCCAAACCGCATAGCACTTGTTACTCGGTCGCTGGTCTGGGCCAACCTTGTCCCACCTTGAGAATGAATTCAAATGCTAAGTGCTTGGTTAATTGTGTGCTGCTCCTCTAGCATCTTGCCAGTGGCATGCTGTGCGCTATTACTTGCAGTGACATGCCCTATCTCCGATCGTCTCAGTCATCTCGCAATGCATGGCAGTCATGGTTCACGAACGTCAACCAGCAAGTGGATGAAGGAATGGAATATGGTAGGATTACATCAGCGTAGCCGAAACCGCATTAAGGATTGTTTTAGTAGGGTTTGAGAGCAAGGGACCGTCGCTGTACTTGCAAGTGCCCTACTACTCACTGCCTGAACAAACTCCTGAGTGATGGTGTAGCCCTCTGCAGGGGACCGGCCAATCACTTTTTGTCACTGCATACCGGTGGATGTAGGACAGGTGGGCTCTCTGAATCCCCTTTACACAGTTCTATGCGGTTTCGGCTAGGCTGATGTAAACACTGTTTGCCAGGTCTGGGACAATGTTTGTGAGCCTGAGACTGACATGGTTGAGATGTGCAGTGAAGTGCCCCGGTTTGCCCAATGAGGTGCCCCAACGTCCTTGGCAGCCACCAGGCACCACAGCTCATAGCCACGCTCAGCTCAACCAATGAACCTTGGTACACTGTAATGATGTGAATGGTGTTTGCAGCAGCGCATCTGACGCATGTGCAGTGGAGGCCGAGGATGCACAGCCCCTGCCTGGAAGAGCTCGTGTGCTTTGTGTGACATGCCCAGCTTCAGGACAACAAGCACATCCTCCATGAACACCAATGCAGGCACAGCTCGTCCACCAACCGGAGCATGTGACTGAACCACTGGCAAACTTCTTTGAGGGACCCACTGTTGTTACATCAGGCTAGCAGGCACCGCAGAGCACTGTGTAATGTAAAGGGGATTCAGCGTGCCGTGAACTTTCCTACATCCACCCGTATGTAATGACGGAGTGATTGGCCGGTGCACCTCACCTGCATAATTGAGATTAGCCATTGACATGACTCTAAACACTGGTGATCATTATGAGTAAGTGTGGTGATCAATGGTCACATGTATGGCATGGCTGTGTTCGCCTTCCAGCAGGCACAGTCGCTTTGCCTGACTTTCCTGTGGTAACTGTGTTACTCTGCTGCTGAACGATGTGCATGTCATAACTCTTGTCAGAGTACCCCCTTGGCTGGTCTCGGCTGGTCTGGTCTGGTCTGGGGCAACCTTTGTGAGATGGACGTACATGAATGGACTCTGCAGATATCATACATATGTGCAACGTGCAAATGCGCCAAAGACATGTCGCCATAGACACTGGTCCTCACCCTCCTCCTCTGCCTCCAGCCAGTTGACATCAGAAGTGACATCAGACGTAAACTGAGCAAGTGTTTTTACACAGTGCTTTACACAGTTCTATGCGGTTTCGGCTAGGCTGATGTAAATCCTTGTCCTTTGATTTGATATAGCTGTGACATGAGGAAAGGTCAATACAAGATAGGTTTTCAGCAGGGCCGGTTGCAATTCCAGATTGCAATCGTGGCAAAGAATCATGTAAATGATCAGGTGTTCGGCTGCATGCAGGTCATGTCGGCGTTCACATGCAGCAAACGCTTGCAAAGCATGGCATGCAGATCATGCTGCATGTGGCATATCGTCCAAGACCCACAAGCCATGAGTACACGCAGGCAGGCTCGTTCAGCCTACCTCCACAGGTTTGCCCCTGTCGTCAACATCGCCCTGCCCATATCCATGATCAATGCTAGTCCTCCAGCCTGCTTTGGCAGCATCCCTGTTATTGCGCCCTTTGCCTCCTGCAGTTCCTGCCAAAGTGCCGTTGTCCACTAGGCGGCTGTGAATAGGGGCAGTACACAGTACTATTTACACAGTACTTTGCGGTTTCGGCTAGGCTGGTGTAAGATCATGCCTGTCAAAGTCAGGTCAATCTTCATCAAACGAACAAGGCTGGTGAGGTCCATAAGGCTGAAAAGGGATCCTCTTTACACAGTGCTATGCGGGTTCGGCTAGGCTAATGTAAGCATAGTGGTTTGCCATTGATTCCAATGCTGGGCACGCTACACAGCGGCTAGCACTCCACGTGATTACTGGCAAATCAGTAAGTCAAGTTCGGAGAAGCAGTCCAGGAGTCGTAAGTTATACCCATGCCATGATACCCAACTCAGTTCCCAGGGTAAAACACTTCCCACCAGCCAGCTGAGTACCGAGGGTATGGCGCTGTCCACTTGGCAGGCCCCTTGAAGTCTTCCTTGTCCAACTGGGCGCCCACAGCCAGCACCTCGGCATCAGGCACGACACCCATATCAAAACGCATCACGCGGTCCAAACGCAGTTTCATGAACCTGAAGAATGGAAGCGTGTGCACATTGCAGCTTGAAACAATCTTGGGACAGAAATTGCATTTCCCACATGCATGCTAGGATAACCCATAGTCTGCCTGGCCAGTCTGCATGATGCAAACAAAGTCGCATGGCTGGCATTGATAAGGACAACCACCGATTGCTGGAGTGTCACTGGCATGTGCTTTGTGAAATTGCATCAGCTGGTGCATGCTCAACTCACACTATCCAGTTCTTGTCTGTTGAGACAAGCGCGACACATGGCCTCTTGACTTTCTTGGCTTGCTCACGGTACTTAACGTCCAGCCACTTCGGTTCAGGCACGAAGTAAAAGTCTCGGGGCTTGTTCTGCTCGTTGAAAAAGCGCACCCGCTCTCGCAGCTGCTCTGCAAGCGACTCGTTCTGAGGATCGTTAAAGAAAAAGTCTGCGCTGGCTACAAGCGCGTAC
Source organism: Chloromonas sp. AAM2 (assembly GCA_004335635.1). Lineage (NCBI taxonomy): Eukaryota > Viridiplantae > Chlorophyta > Chlorophyceae > Chlamydomonadales > Chlamydomonadaceae > Chloromonas > Chloromonas sp. AAM2. Next base: position 30,019 of record QAXH01002278.1, on the reverse strand, counting down.
CACTCCTGCATGGCAAAAATGAGAAAGAAAGTGGATCTCTGTCCAGGTGGGATCCAGCAAACAAGACTCGTAAACTCATCTGTCAACCATCCACAGCTGAGCGCGTACACATGCAATCACAAGCAGAAACAGGTGCGCAGATCCGACGGCTTTTTGCACGAATCCCCCAAACCGAAGCGGCTGTCACCTTAGTCTCTGGCACGCTGCTGGAAGAGGCCTGAGCCGCCGCTGGAGAAGCCCTTGCCAGCAAGGGTCGAGATTGACGAGTCACAACGGATGCACTGGAGCATCCAAAAGCATGAGGCTTTTGAGACAGGCGAAGAGAGCAACTAGAAATGCGTGCCAGAACCACATGAGACGCGGCTGCGTTGCGCCTAGCTGATCCGCATTGCAAGTTGCACTGACTACGCATTGCGGTCGCCATCTCGTCAAGTCCGTCCAAAGGCAGCAGATGCGACTGACGGTAATGTTCTACGTATATGCAAGTGATCAGGCGGCATCCCAATACCGACAACCTTCCACACCAAGGACATCCGCCTGTTGTTGTCACGTGCCAGATCCTCACGTGCTATAAATGTGCTTTTCCGAAACAGCGCGCTCGACACCTTGCTCCCGTTCTGTTGCTGCTACACCTGGTGCTATTCTGGTGTCATATCAGAACTTATGATATAGGGCTATGGTCATGATTCATGTCACGGGTGGTGGGGGTCCTGCTTAAGTATTCCAAAACAAAGCCCCTTGGAAATGCAAACCTCTTACATCAGGCTAGCAGGCACCGCATAGAGCACTGTGTAAAGGGGATTCAGAGAGCCCACCTGTCCTACAACCACCGGTATGCAGCTACAGGGTGATTGGCCGGTCCCCTCGGAGCACATTCGCATTCCACCTGGACTCGCGCCGAGTTCCAGGGGCCGCACCCCGCAAAGCGTCACTACTTAAAAGGACGCCCTTTTCGGGTCAAACAAGGTCTGCGGTCAGGTTAGCACCTCGAGGGGTGACCACCACCAGGTTACTATCCAGGTGTATCTCACTTGTGGGTTGGACGGGTTGGATGTAAATGAGATTCATACCCTCCCTCTTGTGATAAGGAATCCCTCCCTCTTGTGATAAGTCGCCGAGAGAAAGAGAGGTGCATCTGTTATAAATTCGCGAGCAACAACACGATTTGACGTCCAAGCGCTCGTATGTATACCTGTGAAGGCGCCATCGCCAGGAGAGGGAAGAAGAGCCGCGAAATGTTAGGACAAGAGGTTCCGAAGTTCCGAATGCGACTGACTAGTGACTTCAGCTGTTCAGTGACGTGTGTTTAATCCAAATTGACAGGTCACACGTGAGGTTTATACAGTGATCACTCCGACCGGCGTATTCACGTCAAGCTTCCGGCCCGCGTGACAGACGATCCATTGTTGTTATTGCAGCACCATTTCAGGCCGTTTCAAGTACAGTGATTTCCAGGACAGATGCATTTTCAGGAGTTTGCTGTCATATAATGACGGGGTTTGCGGTCATTATAACAGCCCACTGACTGATAAATCCCATTTCTGGTGATTTTCGCACCCTTTCACCAATGTACCAGACATCTTAATTACATCAGCCTAGCCGAAACCGCATAGTACCGACGGGCCAGCACGGGTTGCTGAACCTTATCTTGGAGCGTGGCGCTAGGGTCCCTTCTCACACGATGAGATGGTCCGCCAAAGGCAACATTGGGCTGATGGAGGGCAGGAGGGATGTGCTACCCATCTGCTCAACATTCAAGAGGACCAGGACTGCTGCACATTGACAAGGCCAACGCCTGGTGGGCGTGCGTGTGTGATGTGCTGCCAATGAGCAGGCAGTGACCACAGGTGCTGTGGCCAACCTACTGAGAGCAGCAGTTGGCAACAGTCAGTTTCAACCATACATACTACACTGCGGTGTCCCTCCTTCTCCAGTCAGCGCTAGAGAGAGCACCGCGAGTGCGAGAAGTGCATATCCGACCCGCCCTACACCATGGCCAAGGCTGATGTCAGCACTGCACTAGACATCCCTGATGCCACTGCATAGGGCATTGAAACCCTGCGTAATGATAAGGACTCCATAGCAACCAATGCTGGCAATGAATGCGATGCTGTGCATGGCGGCGCACCAGCGACCCAGTATAGTCGGTACGTTTGGCTCCTTTTTGATCTGTATTCTGGGGTTGTTGCCACAGCGCGGCTTGTTTTTAATGCAAGACCACACACTCGAAACACACTCTGGTATAATGCAGGGATGAGCTTCTAGCATTCAACACGGGAGGCATGCAAGGCTTTCCCAGTGCACTGACGGGATGTGCAGTGTAAGATGTGTAGAGCAGGGCGTGTGCAGTGCAGGACCTTGATGCAGTGCAAGCCAATGGACAGAACAGACCAGCTGGCAGCTGGAAAGAATTGACGGAAGCATTTGCTCGCGACCATCCGGTAGTGCACTGATGGACGTCTGGAAGAATCATGTGAAGGACCTGTTGCCCGCGGTTCATGGCTGACCACACCAGGCCTGCTATTGTCCATCCATCCGGATATGTGATATGATATGACTTCAATCCCAATGCAGCAGGCTGATGTTCTCAATGCAGCAGGCTGAACATGTCCGTGAGTATGCAGTCAGTCCCTTTTACACCGTCACTGTCACTGTGTGTGTAGTCACTGAGTGACTACACGTAACCACTAGTCTGATGTAATTTGCCCTGAGCTAGCAAACCACATGCCCTGAAGCTAACAAAGCAGGCAGCCTAGCAAAGTCCTGCAAGTTTCCTGGTCAGCACGCCCCAACTCTCATACGCACAAGGCGTGTGGCCTTAAGGCAAGGTGAGGCTCTTCCAGCTGCCCCAGGAGCCCGATGCGCAGGGGGCGCCCTCTGGACGCAGCTATGCGAGAGACAGCGGTAAACGTGCTCCCAGGATACCTGCCGGCCAATCACTTGTCACTGTAATGTAGGGCATTGGGATTGCCGAAGGTTCTTTGCACAGTCGCTGTGCGCAACTGTCAGCGCTTGCAGAGACTGTCCGCCCTTCCTGCTCTTGCATCTTGTGAGCAGCTGTGGGTGCTGCACCCCAATGCACTTCTGTGGTGTTGTGATTAGCAGCTGTGGTAGGGCTGGGGCTGCAGGGAGACATGACCAGCCTTGAGCACTGCACGGCTCATTGACCCGCACACATATTTCTTATTCATCAACCACTGACCAAGCAACGACAGATTGTTTGGCAAGCAAAACTGTTAGTGGATGGCAACCAACCACGTGCCTAACGTTGCGCTTGCGCCATAAGCATGCGTTCCAAATCGCTGTAGGCCGCAGGCATGGCCTGTCCTGGCTGTCTGCCTTGTTGGACGTGCTGTTGAGGATTCTGCAAGCTTGACAGAATACGAGCCATGTCCGTAGTAGGCATGTGGCCCGCACCCCTGGCTGGCATGGCTCCGTTACCACCCATGCCTGTCGTGTTGCCGGCATTGCCCAGGTGCATGCCCAACATGCCAGGTGGCAGAGGCAGTCCAGCGAGCACCGCTGGTGGGGGCGGAAGGCCGGTGGGGCGAGCCTGATGCTGCTGCAACTGCTGTTGCTGGGCCAAAAGACGCTGCTGCAAGTCCTGTAATGTGTTCATGCCCGCACTGCTGTTGTACTGCTGCTGTTGTTGCTGCTGCTGATGTAGCATGCTTTGCATACCCAGCATGGCAGTCAATGCATCGGGTCGTGTGGCACTTGCCCCTGCATTGAGTTGTCCCGGAAACCCTTGTAGCTGCTGCATCAGAGGGTGCTGCGCCTGACCTGCAGGCGCCTGCATGTTGTATGGTGGTGCATACGCTTGCGTCTGGAACGACTGCTGCTGCTGGTGTTGTTGTTGTTGCTGCTGCTGTTGTGCCTGACGTTGTTGCATGGCGAACAAGGCACCGTTCAGGCCATGTGCCGCATCCTGCAGATGGTTATCCGCCTGCTGTTGGTTGGGTCCGCGGCCCATGCCCTGATGCAGCAGCTGCAGCAGGTGCTGTTGCTGCAGCGAGGCTTGTGCCGTCTGCTGCTGCTCATTGCCACCATGTGCTGTCAATCCTTGTGCCCCTGCACCACTGCCTGGCCTTTGTGGCATGGCATTCAGCCCCCCGGGGTACCCTTGCAAGAATTGGTTGCCTTGTGTATGTGGATCCTGTGCCTGCCTGCCTCCCAGCAGCGCCATCAAGCCTCCATCCCCCCTGGGTCCGGCTGCTGGCGCTGCTCCATCCTGCGCCCTGGCGGCCTGCTTGGCTTGCTCGAGCATAGCCAGAAGGTTGGGCTTGCTCCCAGGAGGTCCGCCACCTCCAGCCAGCGACTCAGGCATGCGCACTGCTGCTGAGGCGATGGGCCCTGGGGCAACCAAAGCGGACTGGGCCTGGGGCTGCGTGGTCAAGGCGACAGACAAACAAGGATACACCGGTAAATGCAAGGTGCCCGCAATGCTTCATGCCCACAGGTGCGCCCATCTACCTAGCTGAGTGCAAGTAGCTCTGCCATAATTGTCAAGGAATACCAAAAAGAACAGACAAGGCTGTGGCTTTTGTATGGCCAGCATGCAGCAACTGACCTACATCACGAGCTCATTGGCCAGTACATGTTACGAACACAGGGCTCTCGGCAAGCACAAGCACGCAGCACAGGCCAAGGCTAGCCAGTGCTCCCAGACAACAAAAGATGTGCAAAGTGCAGAATGGCGCATGCAACTGGTGCATCGGACTGTGCAGGGTGCGAACTGAAAGCTGGGCAAGCGAGCAGTGAGTGGGTATTCATATAGCCGGTCAATCATTTTGTCACTGCATACCGGTGGATGTAGGACAGGTGGGCTCTCTGAATCTCCAAAGTTGGCTCTCAGAATCTCCAAAGTTCTCTATGCGGTTTCGGCTAGGCTGATGTAAGTCAGGTACTCATAAATACCACATCCCTGAAACCCCACTACCACCGCCACCCCAATGCTTACCGTCATATCCCACGCTTTCTTCACATCTGCGGGCACGTGCACATCGTTGGGGGGCAGCGGTGCAGCCCACACGCTGCGCACGTCTGCTGGCACTGCTGGTGCACCTGCATGGCTGCTACGCATGCCGGTGACAGCAGGGGGCAGAACGAAGCTGCCACTGTCACTGCCACCAGCAAACGACGAAAACAGTGAAGGTATGACTGGCTGAACGGCTCGTGGAGCTGCAGTCAACGCCGCCGTGGCTGCGGCCGCTGCTGCAGTGCTGCTGGCTTCAATGGGCGCAGGTGCCACAGGCACAGGGCGGGCAAGCACCTCAGCGGCAGGAGCAGGGGGAGGCTGGGCTGCTTTGGGCTGCATCAGCAAACCGAGCAAGGCCTGACCGGCTTGGGCGTCTCCCTGCACAGGGGTCGGGGTCGCCTTGGGCGGCTCTGCGACCACAGGTGGCTTGAACATGCCCGGCGGGGGACCTGCGCAACAAAGTACGTCCATGCTTGACTTGGGGCTGTACTCAGAGGCAACATGGCACAGAATTGTTTCTGCTGCCATGGTGACGATGTGGTATTGTTAACGAAGACATCCTCTGAAATGCATGAAGTCCATGGTGCAATGGGTTCAAAGGTTGCACAAGCGGTACAGCATGTCAATGCCCACACCAGCTCTGAGAGTGTTGTAATGATGTTGAATGGCACACATGCTGTCAAGCCCATCAGTACCCACCTCTGGCTGCAGCGCCGTTGGCTCGTGGTTCTGCGGGTTGCGCTGTCAAGCCCCTCTCCAAGTCCTCCACACGCATTGGCTGCGCGGGAGCTGGAGCAGCCTCAGCAGGCTTGATGGCAGTGGACAGCGCCAGCTGGTTGAACGTGAGCTTGATGCCTTGGACGGCAGGAGCGGCAGCGGGGGCTGGAGCAGCGGCACCTGCCATGTGACAAACACAGTTGTGACACTGAACACAGGAAACGCTTGGAGGCATGATGAGGTTGGCTGTGCAGCCGAGGAACATAACCCTGCGGCTTTGGTGGCCTGTTGGCAATGGCAACTGTGCCACTGAAAAGAGCCCCAGCTACGCCAACAGGTGTAGCACACCAGGGACAGCCACATACTGATGATCGCAAGTGCAAGCTGGCCAGAGAAAGCAATGCATCCAGTCACAAAGGAAGCCCAGGGCATAGAAGCAATTACGAGGCCACACAAGCCCTAGCTCAAAATATAGCATGCACTCTGACACGGTCGTTGCAACTCACGCGCTTGTAGCTCACCGTTGTGTTTGCTACCGTGCTTCTGCGCCTTCTGCTCGTCGTCCATGAGATCGTCCATGTTCATCTCCACGTACCCGTCAGCATTGTAGGCCGCCTGGGAATGCAGGAACAAACCAACACCATTTGTTGGTGAAAAATATGGACATGCTGGCCTGGCCCTGTATGCAACCATGGCTGCGAGAAAGGCGTGCTGTGGGGCAGAAACTGAGATGCAACCTGGAAGCGATGAATCCCCCTTTACACAATTCAATGCGGTGCCTAACGGGCTGATGTACGCACTTAAACTGACCACCAACCCCAATAAACGTCTGCAGGCAGTTCAATGAATTTGAAAACAAGGAAAGGAACTGGAGTTCAAAGAAGAGGCACACCACCAGCGTTGGAGTTACGCATACGAGGCATCTTGGAAGGCAGAAGGGTTTGTTGAATACGATTGTGTTGCAACATTTCAACTAGCCTCCAATCCGCAACAAATATACGATTACACAACACTCACCAGACTGCTGGAGGAGGAGTCTGGACATGCTGGCCTGGTCTGTATGCTACCATGGTTGTTCGCTGCGAACTCACTGCTGGTTTGCCCTTGGCCGCCTCTGCCAGGGCGCGGAACTCCAGCCGCTCCTTCTCCATTTCGGCTGAGGTCATGGCCTGACCCCGCCGCATCGGGGCGCGGCCGCCCGCACCTTTGGGGTCGTCTGACCAGGGGTCTGCCACTGTAGCCACTGCACGCAACAGTAAGCAATGAATGCCTTGTAATGATAAGCACGTGAAGTTTGCCGGCTGTGTATCGTTTCCAGGGCATGGCAGCCTGGTATGCAGAGGCTAGAGGCATGTGCCACAGAGCCATGGCCACCGCACCAGCAAAGCACTGCACAATATGCAGCCACACAGCAAGCAAGCGAACGTCAGAGCTCACAGAAAGGAGTCGAAGAGCTTGAGCAAAAGCGTGCCCGAACTAACAAAAGTCTTGAGATTGTTATCCCATTTCTTATGTTGATCTTGCCTGCCCTGTGACTGGCAGCGTGTCCCCACAAGCCTGGCAACCTTGGCCCCAACCCTTCTATCACAATTTGCAACACTCACCTGCAGCTTCCTCCTGCTTGCGCCTTGCTCCTGCGGCGTCGTCCCAGCGTGCACGGGGAGCAGCGGCTGGGCCGCCGTGGTTCCGCCAGGTGTCCGCGTGTTCCTTGCCGCCCTCAGCACCCCGCGCAGGCACCTCTGCGCGCTCTGTAGTTCATGAGGCGCGGCACAAGGACACATGAGTTAAGCTTGATCCAGGGCACGAACGAACGAAAAAAGCAGAATGTGTGATAATCATTTGCAGCTGTGCCCCAGCCAATACGTCGTGCCTGACAGCAATTGAGGAGGCAACCCCTGCCCACAGCCAAAACACACCGTGTTGAGAGTTGCTGCTCCGTTCTGTTCAACTGGGCATGATTCAAGTGGAATAAAAGATCTGGAATGAAACTGTCAAGCATCAACCTTGTATGCTGTCAGATGATAGATAGGATTACCTACCAGCTGCGCCGCGCTCCCAACGAGACTTGGGTGCTTCACGTGGCACATCTGTGTCTGCAGGGCCTGTCCGCTGCAACAGCAAGCAGCACAGAAAGCTAAACCACACTGAGCACATGGTAAAGGACAGGTGATCTTGGGATGCCAAATCGCCTTCCGACATAGAACACTGCATCCAGGTGATGACCACAGATTTTTTTTGCCACAGATTGTGTGTAACAACAAGAAATCAGCTGCTTGCACAATTTGGCATGCGCAGGCTGAGCTGATGGAGTGCAGAGGTTGATGTGAAAGCGGATGTTTGGCTGCATAAAGGTCACGTCGGCGTTCACATGCAGCAAACGCTTACAAAGAATGGCATGCAGATCATGCAGCATGTGGCATGTCGTCCAAGACCCACAAGCCATGAGTACACGCAGGCAGGCTCGTTCAGCCTACCTCCACAGGTTTGCCCCTGTCGTCAACATCGCCCCGCCCATATCCATGATCCATGCTAGTCCTCCAGCCTGCTTTGGCAGCATCCCTGTCATTACGCCCTTTGCCTCCTGCAGTTCCTGCCAAAGTTCCGTTGTCCACTAGGCGGCTGTGAATAGGGGCAGATGGCCCGGGAGGAGAACCTGCAGCATGCCACATGCCATGCGCGGGTGACCAAGTTGTGCAAAGACTAGTCAGAGCTTGCAGGTTAGCTCAGCTGGCAGCTGCTACAAACCAGCATGCAAGGACACCACTTCAACGACAGAATTAACGTAGTATGCTGCACATGGACATTGCATTGCGAACCGTAGAGTCGACCCACCCATCGATGCTCGGAATGCTCCAAGACCAATGGCTCGGCCAGGGCCTATGCTGCCTTGCCGGCCCCATTGCGGCTTCAGCGCAATCTGCTCGTCAGCAGAGGCTTCGGGAGCAGTTACGCGTTTATCAAAGTCCCTGCGCACAGGTAAGGCGATCAGGAGCGTATGGTACGAGCACCCACTTACAATTTGATTGGCTGCGTTCAGCCAGCAAGCCCCACCTGAACCAAGGCACTGTCACCAAATCCAGGTCCGGCGGGAAAGCCTTGCATGCCTCCGTGTTGAATGCTAGAAGCTCATCCCTGCATTATACCAGAGTTTGTTTCGAGTGTGTGGTCTTGCATTAAAAACAAGCCGCGCTGTGGCAACAACCCCAGAATACAGATCAAAAAGGAGCCAAACGTACCGACTATACTGGGTCGCTGGTGCGCCACAATGCACAGCATCGCATTCATTGCCAGCATTGGTTGCTATGGAGTCCTTATCATTACGCAGGGTTTCAATGCCCTGTGCAGTGGCATCAGGGATGTCTAGTGCAGTGCTGACATCAGCCTCGGCCATGGTGTAGGGCGGGTCGGATATGCACTTCTCGCACTCGCGGTGCTCTCTTTAGCGCTGACTGGAGAAGGAGGGACACCGCAGTGTAGTATGTATGGTTGAAACCGACTGTTGCCAACTGCTGCTCTCAGTAGGTTGGCCACATCACCTGTGGTCACTGCCTGCTCATTGGCAGCACATCATATCACATCACACACGCACGCCCACACACACACACACCACACGCAGCATTGGTTCACCCTTCCCCATAGCCCATCAGCCTGCTGCATTGAGATTGAAGTCATATCATATCACATATCCGGATGGATGGACAATAGAAGGCCTGGTGTGGTCAGCCATGAACCGCGGGCAACAGGTCCTTCACATGATTCTTCCAGACGTCCATCAGTGCACTACCGGATGGTCGCGAGCAAATGCTTCCGTCAATTCTTTCCAGCTGCCAGCTGGTCTGTTCCGTCCATTGGCTTGCACTGCATCAAGGTCCTGCACTGCACACGCCCTGCTCTACACATCTTACACTGCACATCCCGTCAGTGCACTGACACGCATGGCCAACATCTGCACGCAAGGACCATGATTCACTCGCAATACAAACAGTTAAAAAAAAGTTTGCCAGTTCTAGGACAATTCTTGGGACTGGCATTGAAACCGGTGTGCTGTGAATGCCTGCCAGGCATGGTTCGACCATTTGATCATTTGCACACATGGGGCGCGCAATATCATCCAGGCTCTTTCCGTAGGTGCCGAATGCAAATTTTCTCCATCTCCATCTTCCATCTTCAGCTGCTTGAGAGCAACCGGGATTGTGGTGTTGGAGAAGGCGTCCTCGAGGGCATCGCAGAGATCGGAAACTATTGTGTACAAAAAGTCATAACAGGTCTTTACAAGGAGAGAGTGCACACCATGAAGCACGTCCAATGCAAACATCAACTGATTGCGCAAATTGAAAAAACAATCTCCTAGTAAAGGGGAATCTGACCGTGTCAGCAGGCCCTTGTGGCCATCACGCCACAGAACGCCTTCCGAAAGCGTCCTGTTAGCCATATATATGGCATGAACTGAAAGATCCTTTACAGAGTCTTGGCTAGGCTGATGTGGGGATTATCACACAGAAACTGTTGTTCTCATGTTGTATGTGTTATTGTCAGGCAAGGGCCGTGCACCCACCACCGCCCTGGCCTACATGAACTGGATCCGCGGCAAGCAGTTACTGTGCATCCTACACTGCCACGCATGGCCAAGCCAACCTGCACATTGTACTGCACACGTCCTATATACATCACACATCCTCACACAGGGTGATGGGAGAGCTAGACCACTTTTGCACTTGACTTTTTGGCTTTTTTTCCCCTGGCTAGGCTGATGTAAGTACAGGTTATACATGCAATTGAGAACTTCTCGTTGACCTTTTCTGCGTCAATCACACCAACACCTGGTGTAGCAGCAAGATGCTCATCACTTTGTCACTGCATATACCGGTGGATGTGCAGGGCAGGTGGGTTCTCTGAATCCCCTTCACACAGTACTAAGCGGTTTCGGCTAGGCTGATGTAAGGCTTCAGACGGATAAGGTAACCCTAACCGTTGTACGGGTACTTGATGGCATAGAATGACAACTGTGGGAAATTACAAACTGTGTATGTTCTACTGTGCCTATACGGGAGGACCTTGTTGCTTAAACTCTGGCTTGGTGCTGCATGTTTTCTTCATGGTGCGGCCCCTGGAACTCGGAGATGCGCGAGTCCAGGTGGGATGCAAATGTGCTTCGAGGGGGCCGGCCAATCATGTTGTCACTGCATACCGGTGGATGTAGGACAAATGGGCTCGTTGAATCCCCTTTACACAGTGCTCTATGCGGTGCCTGCTAGCCTGATGTAAGCTGATATCCTGACGACACGAGAATTACAATTACACGAGCTTCTCAGTGGTGAGCACCGGTGAGAGTTCAAGACTCAGAAACACAGATGTCGATGAGAGAAACGGCTATGAGGACAGACGATGCAAAGGCAGACAGACAATATGCAGCAGCGGTACATGCCCTACTGACCAGGTAACGCAGTGACTAGGTTGTGCCAGAGCTCACCAGCTCCTGGGTCATGCTTGATCCATCTGCATTGGCTTGGTCATGAGGCTGAACTTGGGTACAGACTGTCAACTTACCGCCTTGGCACCAGGAGTGTTGATGATGCTCAGTTGCCTGTCTCTCTCTCGCTCTCAGCTAACTTTCAACATCGTATTCTTGTACTGGCATGATCCGCAATGCCAATCAATTCCACGCAATGCCTACACGCCCTCTAGCACGGGGGAAGCCTGAACGCATTCACAAACATGCCAAGACTCCCTTGACGTTCCCCATCCAGTCCCTCTTAGTCTGGGTTATCCACATAGGCAACCATCGACACAACAAAGAAGAAGGTTGCCACTTCTGGGACAATACCATGTGTGGTATCGACAGTGGTAGATTGACAGTGTGCGTCACAGTGGGGTATTCAGGCATCCTGTTGGAAGCTGAGCCAGTCAGACGCAAACACAGACAATTCAAGTGCACAGCACGACAACTCAACTACAGGACGTCGGTACAGGCCTGGGGATCACCCATAGGCCACCCTGCTGGAAGTTGCGGCACGTTGCTCGTTCTTCACCACTTATTACAGCCATGCATGGTTGTTGAGGGCGACTGCAGTGAGTTGAACTGCCGAGTTGGCTGGCCGTGGCACGTCCATTTCAGGCCCAGACGCAGGTCGTTGGTTGAGTCTGTGCAGCTGTTGCAGGTGTGTGATGTGCTTTTGACGTCCAGCTCCATACCCTCAATCCCAGTACTTGATGAGGCCGTCCCACCCGCAGGTGGCCACCTTGCTGGTCTCCAGCGGGTGCCATGCCACGCCCACGCACACGCTGTCATGAGCTTTGATGGTGCGGGCAACCTGCAAGGCAAGAGGGTAGCATGACAGCACAATTCAAGGAGGAGAAAGCAGGCACTTCTCAGCACAGTGTGCTGAGTTACATGAACGTGCAGAGTGTTCGCATACACTGAGGAAGTGCAGGACAGATGCAGTGGCATTGGCAGGACGTACCGGTCCTGACCGTGCCTGTGATCGAGCCCCTCACCTTGTTTGGGTGCGCCCACTCCCAGAAAAAACATCGGCCTCCTGAGTCCCCGGACATGACGTATCTGCGGCATTCACACAAGCATTTCAACCGTGACCGGCAGGAGGACAGGTCACATGGCTGGCTATCGCGTCAGCCCTCATGGGCAGAGGTGCAACCAAGCGCCAGCGGGATGTGGGGCTGCTGATATGCCCTTGCTTGCCCGGCAGCACCAGTGTTCAGAGTCGCATCTCGTGCGTTTATGCATTGAGTCGTGGGGCCAGTGCATCAGCTCGTTCGCCCTTCATGACTGAAACTGCTGATTGACCCGTTGCCGAGCACCCATAAAGCCATGTCCCTGTGGACACCCACTGAAGCAGGTTCACAACGAGCGATCAACGCAGAATCGGCTGTTGTGCAGGTCGCATGGCCTGGCAAGCTGGTTCTGGCTCGCTCCTACAGTGCGCACTCACTTCCCATCCGCTGAGAAGCCCACCCCACACGCGTATCCCGCTGTGTTGTGACCCTTGAACACCTTGTTCTTCTGGTGGCGGAACTTCTCGCCCTTGGCGCACGAGTAGCTCACGATCTGACAGTGCAAACAAGGCAAAATCCGTGTGGGTGGAGAAGCGGCAATTGTTTTAACAACAAGCGCACAGATGTTGCTGTGTGTAAAAGGGTAGACGCATGTGCCCACCTGGTTGTCCTGGCTCTGACCCAGCCACATGGAGTTACTGGGGTTCATGGTTGCCGTTGGGATGGCATGCATGGAGGGGTCCGCCAGGTACTTAATCTGTACGCATGCATAAGAGTACCACCTTTTTGGATAACAAGCAGGCAGAAGCCCACTGACTGCCCATGCAACGGTGCTTGCGGTGCGCCGAGCAAGATGCGCATCAGACAAATGGTGCATCGGTGCCCCTGGTGCCCTGGCCGCACCTGCACCGGTATGCCGAACTCCCACATGCGAATGGTCTTGTCGTCCGATGTCGTGACGAATCGGGAGCCTGACGGCGGGTCCAGGAAGGTCACTGTGTTCACCGGACCCAAGTGGTAGTTGTACTCCTGCACAGGCAAGGCCACCGCAGCCGAATCACTCGCGTGCAGGATAGCACGCCTTGGGAGCACTGGACTGAAGACGTCCCTTGCCTCCGCCTGTAAGGGTAAGCTTGTACTAAGCCTTCTACATAGAGCTTCCCTAGCTTGTCTCAGGGATGCCATGCTGGGCATTTCACAGCTATGAGACATCATCCGCCGGCCATTGCGACAACTGCTGCAATTGACTGACCGAAGAAAGGAGTCAAACCCTGTCAGGGGTGGTGTGTTCTCACCTGCACCAGGTCCCCGCTGTCCATGTCCCACTGGTAGATCTTCTTATCGCTGGCCCCGGCCATGAGCGTGTTCTGCTTCTCGGGGTGCAGCGTCACGCAGTAGTACACCTTGCCCGTGTTGAACGTTTGGAGCACCTGCAGGCGTGCGCAGGGGATGAGCAAGGGGCGCAGTACGTGGGAACGACCGATGGGGCAGCAGACGTGAGCTTTACTTACAAGCATCACACGCTGTGGAAACCACTAGTACACCTAGGTGCAGAGCAACCTTCCCGTTGCTTTCAATATGGGACAGCCTGTCCTGGCCTGGCAGGGCCCAAAGGCAGAGAATTGTCCTGGCTCGCTGCTCCGCCCACCCCGTGCCCCGCACCTTGCCCGTCTCCGTGTCCCAGAGCCGCACGTTCTTGTCGTACCCCGTGCTCACAAATCGGCTGCCATCGTTACTGAACGTGATGTCACGCACACCCTGCAGGCAAAGGCACATCAATCATTCGCATGCATGCACGTTCACTGCCACCTGGACCAAACTGCAAACATCTTAGCGCTTGCAAAGCTGTGGGTTACTGGATTACAGCGTACTGGATGTGCAAACCTCCTGGACTACTAGCCCAGTGTTTGTGTGGCAATCTTTATAAACACCCACATCGTCACTGCGCACAACCCAGTAAACCACTGTGTGCACAGCCCTGCCTGCAGCCCCACCTTGCTGTGCCCCAGGTACGTGCGCATGCACTTGCCGCCATTGTACACATCCCATATCTTGACCTTGCCATCCAGGCCTGCACTGAGAAGCAAGTGCCCCTTGCCGGGGAAGAAACGGATGGCGGACACACCCTGCACGAACGACAGCAGCAGTGGACCGGGTGGCGACATGGACCAGTCAACACGCAATGGCGTGGGTTGTGCTTGAGAGCAGCAAAGGAGGGTACATGGTAGGCGAGCTCACGACCGGTAGAGGATGAAACGCAACACTCAGACAGAACATAGCAACTTCAAGCATTGCAGCGCCAAACACCTGGCAGGGGCTGCCAAGCCTCTTGATACTGACTACGGATTTGGCTTGCATACAATGCATGCTGGCAGAATTACAGCAGGCATTGCAGGCGCAGTCGTGTCGGCGCACCTTGGAGTGCCCAGACCACGTGTGGATCCAGCGCTTGGGCAGGAAGCAAACCTCGTTCTCTCGCTTTTTGTCCCGTGGCGCTTCCAGCCATGACCGACCTGAGCACAAGTGCAGGAACGGATCAAGAGATGGGCGGCAGCAAAGCCTAGCAATGCACTGTGGGCACGAGGGGAGCACGAAACAAGTGCCAGCTGTCTGTCTGTATGCAGCACAGGCCGGGCTCAGACATGCACAAACCCTGGTAGTCTTCCTTTTCTTTCCCGTGGAAGAAGCTTGCCGGTCCCTTTGTGTCCACCGAGCCTGCAGCCGCCTCTAGCTTTGCGGCCTCCTGCTGCGCCATGTACTCCTTCTGCTCCTCAGTCAGCTCAGAAACCTGCAACACATTCGCAAGCAAAGGGACAGCCTGTTCGTCTGCACACCTGATTGAAGGCCTGCTGCACCGATGTTATGTGCCGTGCTGGGATAAGGTCTTGCATTTGCATCCAGTCACACTTGATGATGCTCGTGACTCTACAGAGGGATGCAGACGTAAACAGTGCAACCATGCCCTGTCAAGGGATCACAGCTGCACACGACCATGCACACGCCTGGTACAAAGAATGCATCAATCGTAATCCACATGAGCTGTGCCACCACGAGCCAAGCACATAAACGAGCATGTTCTGCGGATGACACAGGCAGACGGTTGGCTGCGCTGTCGCACCTTGACCTCCTTGGTTGCCCACGGCTGCTTGTGTGCCAGCTCAAAGGGGGCGTCAGGATCCACCGCTGCCGCCCCCTGGTCCCTCTCGGCGCGTCGCTGCGCGTCCGCCTGCTTCTCGGCAGCAGTCTTGCGCCTGAGGCACACAGACAACGCATGGTGCCTAGATGACACTGTATGGCCGGCTGTCTGTCGCTGGCATCCAGAAGGCTTGCCTTGCAACTACACTATCATGAGCCACATTGCTTGGTGCAATACAAATCAATGCAATACAAAACAAACCAGGTGATTATATTCTATCCTGTGATGTGTCACCCATGCACATGTCAAGGCCAGTAGCCACATTTGATTCCCTTGCGCGCTCAAAAGTGCGCTGTGTACGCCCCCAGAGTGGGCTCATGCTTGCCCTCCTCCCTGCCTCACCTCTTGGCTGCGCCTGTGATGACACCCACACCGCCTAGCTGCTCGTAGGCCTGTGAATCCCCGACTACGTCCTGAGTGCCGGGGGCATGCGCGTAACCCAGTGCATGGAAGGTGTTGTACTGCTCGTCAAAGTGGTAAGTGTTCATGTAGGCGTCCTCCACATGGCCGGCCCGGTGGTTTCTGAGCCCTGCCGCTAGCCCGTCCTTGCTGAAAGGATGTGCAGGGCCTGCAGCAAGGAGGACACCATGGCGAAATCATCACCGTGTGGTCTGTCTGGCTGACAACAATCACAACAGGGCATTTTTTGTGCCAGGCAAACTGTGTACGGCTGAGGTGTAAGTCCATTGCTGGTGACTGGCTGCGGAGCTGTGGGCCTGTAATACTTGTGGGGCTATGACGCCCGCATCGACCACTGTGCATTCCTGGCCCACGGCCAGCCCCTCGGTACGCGCAAGTGATTCCATCCGCAAGAGTTTGTATCATCATGTTGGTTTAGTGTCAATTTAGTAACAGCATCCGTGCAGTGCATGTGGTATACGTGCCTGGGCTTTGAACTTGTCGTGCATGACTTGGATTCACGTTTCTCATGTTTGAACTGGCGCTGCGGGTGTTCTCTGCTGCACCTCCAGCTCTGCCATTCGCAACAGCCGGAGCCCAGATCATATGCAGGTCAGTCAGGGTCGAGCACCACTCACCCAGGACAGGGGCATGCAGGGTTTCCGCGGGCAGGTTGTACATCACCTTGCGCGCCGTGGCATCTGCACAGGAAACAATCACCTCGGTGTCATCCTTGCCTTGCCCATGGAAACAATTCAGCACACGACATGCAGATGCTGGCGTGAGAGAACCACATGTGAACGTGCTTCTGCGATGGTCTGGCAGAATGCAAGCATGCAGCCGACCATTGTACGACACACACCTTGTAGATGCCTGGACGAGCTGGAAAGCGCCAACTGGTTGTCAAGAGTTATGCCAGTAGTGGCAACCTGCACAGGGTTGGTTCAACCGAGGTGGTGGCTTGTCAAGTTCCCCCCGTGTCTGCCACTTCTGCAGCATACTTGGGACACACGCTTCCAGAACTAAGTTCTGGTCCGAAGATGCCAACTTCAGTGACAGATGCTCACCTCAGGTGCCAATGTAATCTGCATGCGCGACACGACTGGCGGACCTGTCTCCTCTTCAGTGGGTTCGTCTTCATTGTCTTCTCTGTGTGCTTGGGCAGGCAGCAACCAAAACGCTGTTGATTACCTCCATGCAGGCGGCACAGCAGCTTCAAGAACTGCTGCCAACAGTCCCAGCTGAGTACTACATGCTGCATGCTGTGGCTCTCTCCAACATCCTCACCTGTACGCCGAGAGCAGGTCCATGCTGATGGTGCAAGTTGATGATCTGAAAGCTTGGAAGTCAGTAGCGGACAAGATGTTCTAAATGTCAATCAAACTTCATTTACAAAACAGCAGCAACATACCAGCAAACCGTTTTCTGTGGTCACATGCAGCGATGCGGCTACTGACACGCTTGCTCCAACCTGATACGCGATGTGTGAATTGCGCACCACCTATGTTCCCCCCGACAACAGCCAAGATTTTGTCTAACTGACAAGCTGCGGGCCTGCTGATGCCCGCCGTGCGGGCATGTTCACCTTAATCAGTACCTCAACCACATAGGCAAGCGATTTGAGCAGGGTTGTGCACAGCCCTAGCCTGCGGCAGCCTTGAGGATGTTCGGAAACGAGAGCTTTGAGGAGGCGGTGGTGCCGGAGTTGGAGCAAGAGGACGAGATTTCTCAAGAGGATGCCTGGGCGGTGATTTCGGCCTTTTTTGATGAGAAGGGCTTGGTGCGGCAGCAGCTTGACTCCTTCAACGAGTTCGTGTCCAACACCATGCAAGAGATTATTGATGAAAGCAACGAAATCTCTGTCCGGCCAGAGAACCAATACAACCCGGGGCTCGAGCGGGACGAGGTGGAGGAGAAAGAATACAAGATCAAGTTTGGGCAGATCTACCTCAGCAAGCCTGTTGTAACAGAGCAGGACGACGAGTCACAATCGCTTTTCCCCAAGGAAGCCAGACTGCGTAACCTCACGTGAGCAAGCAGAACAGCCTCAGAGAACCAGAACAGCAGCCATGCAGCACAGCTGAGCAAGAAGCTGGGTTTGTGACTGGTATGCTCCCAGGCCCACATGCACACTCGTGCATGCCAGTCCGGCCACAGTGCACCTCTCCTGCCACATGCATGTGCGTGACGCCCATGCCATACGTCTATTTGAGAGGTCCACAGTTGCATCCAGCTTACTTCCGTTTGCTTGCATATGAACACAGGTATTGTGCACCCATGTACATCGACATTGAAAAAGTCGAGACTACGAAGACAATTGAGGGGGATGTCAGCGAGGTGTCAGAGAAGTACGAAAAGGTCTTTCTGGCCAAGGTGGGTAGGGGCCACACATGCAAGCCCTCACTGCTACTTCTATGCAGAGTTGCCCTCGTTATCACCATGGCACAGTAACGCTACCATCGGGTTCAAGCATGTGTTGTCTCATCCACGGTTGCAGTAATCAGCAGTCATGGCCACGGTTGTTGATTAGCAACTGCGGACTTGCGGGCAGACAATCCAGCCCACGTGCTTGCTGCACATACAGGTGCCGATCATGTTGCGGTCACGGTTCTGCTCCTTGTATGACCTGACTGAGAACGAATTGGGGGAGCTAGGCGAATGCCCGTATGATCAGGTAGGACGCAGGCGGGGCTCAACCAGGCCTTGAGCGGAATGGCAGCTGGGCCCGGTGGTCAGACCAGCAGGAGCCGCAGCAGCAGCGCTCCGCGACCAGCAGTGCAGTGGCTCCTGACAAAGACCCACAACTGGTGTCATCACCTCTTCACAGAGCAGCAGCAGCAGCAGCAGCAGCAGCAGCAGGCAACAGCAGGGCGTTGCATAAACGATTGCTTGCACACGTTAGTTGCACGAGCGTGACGCGCTTGCTGGTTGTATTGCATTGCTATGCTGTGCCTTACCTCTCCATGTTGTGTTCAGGGTGGGTATTTCATCATCAACGGCAGTGAGAAGGTGCTGATCGCCCAGGAACGCATGGCTAACAACCATGTCTATGTGTTCAAGAAGAGCCAGCCATCCAAGTACTCCTTTGTGGCTGAGGCAAGGTGAGCCAGCTCTGCGCCAAGCCAAGAAGCGGGGCAGCTGAGTCGCTCGCATGTTGCACGCAGCTCGCGGTGCACCTGCTCTGGTGCACCTGCTCTGGTGCACATGTACGCACATGTGCTGTTGTATTTCCATGCAGGTCTGTCCTTGAGAACAGCACGCGCAGCGCCAGCACCATGTCAGTCAAAATGCTCACGCGCGGGCTGCGCAAGGGAGCAGCGGCAGGCTCGGTCATCCGCGCGCAGATCCCGTACATCAAAGCAGATATCCCCATCCTTATCCTCTTCAGGGCTCTGGGGGCAGTGGTAAGTAATGGATGGGACATGCAATGACAGGCACATGGTTGGCTCTGGTCTGACAGCCCGTTGCCTGCGGATCAGGACAATTTGCCAAGCATGCACAGTGGCAAGTCTGAATGCCGTATAGCTCTGCAGTGTGCTCCACACGCTCACCCTCCTCATCTGCTGCGTTGACATTGCTTGCTCCTCAGACCGACAAGGTCATTCTTGAGCACATTGTGTACGACTTTGGTGATGTTGCCATGATGGAGGCGCTGCGACCCAGCATTGAGGAGGCGCAGCCCGTGCAGTCCCAGGAACTGGCACTGGACTACATAGGTGAGGGCACACACCAGCAGGCATCAACCTGGCCACAGTTGTGTAGTTCTTCAGTCACGGGGTTGCATCAGTTTCCCTGCACTCACTGTGATGCAAGATATGACTCAAAAAGCAAGCGCACAGCTCTCAAACGGAGCCTCTGTATGTGGATTCTGTTTTCATGCTGGGATTTCTGCTCCATATGGGACCACGGAACGTGATAGGAAAACGAGCAATGAAAACTATTCAAGTACTTTCTCACAGCTCTCAAAGGCAGCGTTTCGTTGTGGTTGTTTTTGTTTGCATGCTAGATTCTGTTCCTTATTTGGGTACAAAACATGCAGTGTGGCAGGAGGCAAAGGAGCAGCAGCAGTGGTTCAGGTGTCTTGCTGTATCCAAGAGATGATAACACTGGCTGCCTGTCGCTGGACGTGGTTCAAGGTGGCCTGTGGAACAAGTTCATGCATGTCGAGTCCGCAGGCACAGCAGCGCAGCAACGCAATGCTTTTGTAACGGGCTGGCAAGTAGGCCTGTAGGGGTGGTATGTGGCTGTGTTAAATGATGTTCTGCGAAGTCTGAGCGTAGTCATGTGTGCGAGGAAGTGCATGCACGCCACTGCCATCTGAGCACATTTTGTCACACACCGTCTTTCAGGCAAGCGTGGTGCCGCTGTGGGTGCAAACAAGGCCAAGCGTATGGAGTATGCCAGAGAAATTCTTCAGAAGGTGGATTGGAACGCGGATCGGCAGTAGTGGCTGGGCAGAGCAAGTAGTCCAGGAGAGCATGCGTTTTCAGATCTTCAGGCATGGCTTGCCCAAGCATGTTGTACTGCTTGCGTGCTGGCACACGTTCAGTCACATGACGTGACACAGCACATCATTCATTGTTCTCGAGCAGGCGTAGCTGTGCACGAATTGCCTGCTGCTCTTGGTTTCCGACTGGCGCACCAGACCATCTGCCTGCACAACCAATCCTGTTCACAGGAGCTGCTTCCTCATGTTGGTCTGGGCGAGTACACGGAGACCAAGAAGGCATTCTTCATTGGCTACATGGTGCACAGGTAAGGCATGCGCACAGCTGCACCCGGTGTGCCAGTCTGGCCTGACGATGCTCGCATGCAGCACTGAATGGCGTTTTACTTCCTTGCAACAATTGCCTTAAAGTCCTGCCAGGCATTGCTGATGGCACAGCGGATGACATGACATGTTGATTTTGCCTCTTGTCTGCTTGCGTTCTCAGCCTGGTGCTGTCTCCTAGAAGAGCGCCCTGTGTGTTCCTTGGTCTGCATTGCCTCAGAATGGGCGCCTATTGTGTCGTTTCGTTCTCTTTCCTGCATCTGACATTATCTCGTGGGTTTGCTCGTGTGACCCGCAGGCTGATGCTTGTGGCTTTGAAGCGGCGCGGGGAGGACGACCGAGACCACTATGCCAACAAACGCATGGATCTGGGTGGGCCGCTGCTGGCCAGCCTGTTCAGACTGCTTTTCCGCAAGCTGAGCAAGGACATCCGAGGATATGTACAAAAGTAAGCAAGCCGCACGGCTGCTGGCATCCAGCTTTCACATCGGTTGGGCCTGCACGCACAACTTCTATACTTGGGTACTCGGCTCTGTAAACGTTTGCCAAGTGCCACTCTGCTGCACGCGAAGCACACCTCACTCACACGCTGTCCAGGGGCATATCAGTCCAGAACCATTCGGTTGCATTGCCGCGCAGGTGCATAGACAGCGGCAAGGACATCAACGTGCCTAGCGCCGTTCGCACCCAGACCATCACGCGCGGCCTCAAGTACTCGCTGGCCACCGGCAACTGGGGGCAGCAGGGCACGCAGGGAATCAGGGCAGGCGTCTCCCAGGTAAGTCGCGTTGGGCAACTCGTGGCAGTACATACCAGTGCTGCTAGTCAGCGTATGTTGTGAGATGGACAGGAACACCCAAACACGTTTGGGTTTTCAGGCAAACACAGTGTGTGCGCCCTGGGCCAGGCTGCCACACACCTGTCCTTCATCTCAGCAACTCAATGCCTGACTTGGCATGCATTGGCTGACCTCGCAACGTGGACATGACATTGTATGGCCACAGGTGCTGAACAGACTTGCTTATGCATCGACTCTGTCTCACTTGCGGCGCGTCAACTCGCCTATCGGCCGGGAGGGCAAGCTGGCCAAGCCCCGTCAGCTGCACAACAGCCTGTGGGGCATGATGTGCCCGGCGGAGACACCGGAGGGGCAGGCAGTGGGCCTGGTCAAGAACCTGGCACTCATGGCCTACATCACAGGTGCGTGTACGATCATGTGCTAAACGTCGTCAGTGTTACCACAGACCTTCGTTGTCTTTTCGCAACATGCTTACCTGACATGTTCTTGCTGTTCATGCCCTTGCACCCATCCACAGTGGGCTCTCCTTCTGCACCAGTTCTCGAGTTCTTAGATGAGTGGACCACTGAGCCCTTGGAGGAGATCTCACCCTCAGTCATTCCCAAGGTATGCAAGCCGTCAGATATAGATTGTCTGCGCCGGCTTGGCCTGTTCAGGCCTGTTTGGGCGGTGGGCAATGTGCAGGACAAATGCCCCCTGCAATTCAGGGGCCAATGACACGTAACACGTAACAATCACGACTGTTACGCTCAACATACACAACCACCAGGTTGATATTTGCTCAAAAGTGTTTATGTTTGCATTGCTTGATGTGCCACAGGCGACCAAGATCTTTGTCAACGGTGCGTGGGTGGGCATTCACCGCGAACCGCAGACACTTGTGCGCACACTCAGGCACCTGAGGCGACAGGTGGACGTCAACACTGAGGTGGGGCGCGAGGCCGGTGTGCTGGGGTGAAGCCATCGGACCGGGAGCGAAACACAGCCTACACTGTCGTCATGCCCCTTGCCTGCTCAAGTCTTGCATGTTCCTGAACATGGCATGTGCAGGTCGACTGATGAGAATGAATGGCCCCTGCACCCCTTGTAGCTGGCTGCTGCAATTCTGTAGTCTGTTTTTCCACTTTTCCACAGGTCGGCGTGATTTACGACATTCCCCTGAAGGAGCTTCGTCTGTTTACGGACTACGGGCGCGCCTCCCGGCCGCTGTTCATCGTGGACAACCAGAAGCTGCTCATCAAGAAGGCGGACATCATCAAGCTGCAGGTACGAACACACAGTCAGGGGATGAGTGGAGTCCCAGCGTGCGGAACGCCACTGATGGAGTTTGTCAGATAGACAAGTACTGCTGTGGTGTGAACAGTGTGGGATGGCTGCGCTCGTGAAGTGGCTGCTTTGGCACACTTGGCATGAGATAGCACTGTATACACTCCCTTATGAACCTGCACGTCACACTTGACAGAATCGCGATGAGACCAACTACAACTGGAACGACCTCGTGTCCGCCGGCTTCATCGAGTACGTGGACACTGAGGAGGAGGAAACCACCATGATTGCCATGACCATCAAGGATTTGCAGGCGGCGAGGACAAACCCACAGGTCAGCGGCAGCAGGCAGACATAAGGGTGTTTTACTAGGCTGCTTCGGGCAAGGAAGGATTGCTTTAGGAGGCGCGACCAGGTGGCGTGTGCCTTGACATCCAATGTTGGCGTTCAGGCTGTCTAGAGTTGTAGGCTTGAACGCTGCTAGCTGGCTTGTGTGTACTTGCGTGAGCGTTAACATCACGTCGTGCTTCAAGAAGGTCAGATAGGCTGGCATGGCCCTGTATGAGGCTGCAAGCCGTGTAGTGTGTGCATGTTGGTCTGGACATGCGCAATGGCCATGGTGTCTGTGACTCATCCGGCATGGGAGTGATTGCAGACCCACATTGCTTTTGTGGTTTGCATCGACTAATCAGCTTCCACTGTGTTTGTTGCCCACCCACAGGGTGCCTACTCGTCCACGTACACGCACTGCGAGATTCACCCCAGCATGATCCTGGGCGTGTGCGCGTCCATCATCCCCTTCCCCGACCACAACCAGTCGCCGCGTAACACGTACCAGAGCGCCATGGGCAAGCAGGCCATGGGCATGTACTGCACAAACTACCAGACTAGGATGGACACGCAGGTGCGCATTGTGGTAGCGCACGGTTGGGGGAGGGGCACTGTGCGGCATGTGCAAGGCACCTGAGTGGGCAAGCAAGTGAACAGTCGAAGCCTTTACACAGTTTGCTTTGCCAAGGGCATGAAGCGACTCTTCAGTTGTGCCAAATCAGGTGCTGTTGACAGTCCCTTGCCCCTGTGCGTGTTCCTGCCTCCTGCAGGGGTTCGTGCTATACTACCCCCAGAAGCCGCTGGTGACCACCCGGTCCATGGAGTACCTAAAGTTCAGGGAGCTGCCGGCAGGTAGGAGGCCCTTATGCCCGCTGGCAGCGGGCCTGACGGAGGCAGTGGTTGAAAGCAGCCGTGAAAGGGCTGCTGTTTGCAATGTGTGCTGCATGCCACCACGTTTTTTGCTGCCCTCTGAACGCCCTGGTGCTTGCCTTGCCGCAGGCATCAATGCCATTGTGGCAATTTCGTGCTACTCCGGATACAATCAGGAAGATTCCCTCATGATGAATGCCAGCAGCATCGACAGAGGCTTCTTCAGGTCCATCTTCTTCCGAGCCTACAAGGTGTGTTCAGCACGTGGTGTCAAGCACTGCGACATGGAAGGCAGGAATTACGTAGAGGCTACTTGTTTGTGTACCATGTGGGCAACCGAACCGGAAAAAGGCATGCACTGAATGAGTGGCCTGGTTTGATAGCTTTGCACCCTTGTCTTGACTGCACCCTGCTTTGGTGCCTCTGTACTCCCGGCTCCATGTTGCGCTGCTCATGCATATGTCCATTAAACAGCAATGGGCTACGCATTTGATTCGCTTACAATGTCTTTTGCGGTTGACTAGCCTGGTCATCAGGGCTGACTTGCACACAGGCGGCCAGGTGATCCTGGACCGGAAGCCAGCATGGGCTGATCTGGAGTCTGGGAACAAGGTGCACTGACTGAGATTTGTTACGTATGCAGGATGAGGAGAAGCAGCAGGGCGCCATGTCTCGCGAGGAAATTGAGATGCCCAACCCCGACTGCACTAGCGGCATGCGCCACGGGACATACGACAAGCTGGATGAGGACGGCCTTGTGGCTCCTGGTGAGACGGAGGCTGCCAGGCGTTACTGACTCCACAGATTAGTAGTTGTTCCAACCCTGTCGCACGTAGCTGGTGTGTTCAACACATCCCGGTCACCATACAGATGATGAATTCCAAGTATGCTTATTTAGGATTCCCTTGTTGTCTGGGCGTGTCTGGGCATGGAGTGCATCTGCAGCGTTCACAGAGGCCCATCAATGGCAGCGTTTGGTTGGTGGCTTTGCAGGCACGCGTGTGAGCGGCGAGGACATCATTGTCGGCAAGACGGTCACTCTGCCCGAGGACCCCAGCGGCGCGGTGCAGCGCTACACCAAGCGCGACGCGTCCCTCGCGCTTAGGGGGGCGGAGAGCGGGGTAATCGATCAGGTGGGGGAGGAACGGGGCTGGTTCTCAACGTGACGGGCCCAAAGAAGTGTTGATGACGTTTGCTGCTGCGATTCGCCCTGCAAATTGCCATGCTTGTTCTTGAAAAGGTGCCAGGTTGCTGGTTATCGTGAGTGTCTTGACGTTTCCTAGTTCTGACATATCGACCGAGTGCCTTGCATTGACGTGTCCCAGGTGCTACTGACCACCAACGATCAGGGCCGCAAGTTTGTCAAAGTGCGGGTGCGGACTATCTGCATCCCCCAAGTGGGCGACAAGTTTGCGTCACGGCATGGGCAGAAGGGCACAGTGGGCATCACATACACACAGGTGCGCAGGGCAGGCCTGGCCGGCTGCACAGATCATGATTAATGAAACGGGTCAAGTATCTTGCGCGGATGGACAAGGATTGTATGCTCGTTCTTGTACTAATGATGATTAGGTCGTGTATTGCTGCATCTTGACTCCATCGTACATCACTTTGCGCCAGATTTATTTTTTCAAGACAAGGTGCTGAAGGAAAGGCTGTACTTGTGCATATGGGAAATCAAGCGGCGCTGTGCAGCATAGCCTCATCACTCTGGTTGTCAAAGAAGTGCTGTCCTGTCTTTCTTGTTGTGCGCAGGAGGACATGCCCTTCACCAGCGAGGGCATTGTGCCCGACCTCATCGTCAACCCGCACGCCATTCCCTCGCGCATGACCATCGGGCACTTGGTGGAGGCGCTCATGTCAAAGGCAAGCACAACACGCATTCATGATAACAGATTGCTTGCCCTAGACCAGCTATGTTATCATCCCAACATGTCAGCAATCAAGGCAGCAGCAGGTACAGTGCCATGCTCACGCTACGGTTCAACTATCATGTCCGCAGCCGCCTCTCAGCACTCAGTGACTGATACTGATTATGCATCCTGCGATGCAAATTGAGGTGACTGTGCCCTCTGCTGCCCCCCATGTGTTCAGGTTGCAAGTCTGGTGGGCAGCGAGGGCGACGCCACGCCCTTCACCGAGGTGACGGTGGACAACATCTCCGCGGCGCTGCACCAGCTGGGCTACCAGAACAAAGGCTGGGAGGTCATGTTCAACGGACACACAGGTGGGGCATGGCACCAGGCGTACTGAGGCGCGTTGTGCGCTCAAGCCACGGGCATGTTAGGTTTCCCAACATTCTCTGTTGTGGACAAAAGAGATTAGGGAGCTTGATCAGGTCTTCTGGAGCATTACACAGGGTGTGCTGCAGCGCTTTGGACAGGTATTATTTTCCTGTCAAAGCTTGAAACTGATCAGTGACCACAACTGCTCTTGGTACTGGATATTTCAAATGCGCTGCCAGGAAGTTGTGGGACGTTCTGGCGTATTGCTGTCTGTTCATCCACTCCTCCTGCTGTGCGGCAAGCCGTTGTGCACCTGTCTCTGCCCTGCAGGCCGCCAGTTGCAAGCCCAAGTGTTTCTCAACCCCACCTACTACCAGCGGCTTAAGCACATGGTGGACTTCAAGATCCATTCACGGCAGAGAGGTCCATTGCAGGTATGAGCATACCTTCAACAGATCAGAGTGGTGTAACACAAGATGTTACGACAGAGTCACATCTAGCACAGGGTTGTGTGTCAGTCCCTGTTGAGTGGCAGTGCTGCCCCTGTCGTGCGCCCCAGGTGCTCAACCGGCAGCCAGTGGAGGGGCGCGCCAGGGACGGCGGCCTGCGGTTCGGGGAGATGGAGCGCGACTGCATCATCAGCCACGGGGCGGCGGCCTTCCTCAAGGTCGGTGGGCCCTGCCTGCCTGCGACTGGACCACCGTGTGTGTCAGCCCCTGGCCCCAGGGCTCAGTCAGCCCTGGCGCGTGCGTTGAGGGTCGCTGCGCCATTGCATAGCTCTTGGGTGGGCATGGATCCGTCTGCAGTGTGGAATGCCACACGAGCAAATGCAGACAAGAACAAGTGCCACGCAGATCAGCTAGTTTACTTTTGGCAGTTGCATGCATACAAATGTCATGCATATACCTATTAACTGCTTTGCAGGAGCGTCTGTTTGACCAGAGCGATGCGTACCGTGTGCACGTCTGCGAGCGCAGCGGCCTCATAGCGATTGCCAACCTCAAAAAGCAGCAGTTCACAAGCCAGGTGTTCAAGAACGACTCCAGCGTCGTGCAGGTCAGTGACTCCCTGCATACAACCTTCCGGTGACTCTGGCATCTTTGACTACTACTGTCACGCATCTGGATGCATTATTACTGGACCACATTGTGTGGAGAAGGATTGTAGACGCTGAAGGCCTGACTTCAATGGTGGCTGTGCAACGATTACACAGGCGGCCGCCCCTTGACCAACTGCATTCTCTTGGCCAGTATCATCCCTTAGCTTTGCTTCTCTGGTCACTTTCTTGCCTAGTCATTTCTTGCTGTTGGACCTTGGGTGCTGTGTTACCAGTGCTGTCTTGCCCTCTTTCTGTCGCAGGTGTTCATGCCATACGCGTGTAAGCTGCTGTTCCAGGAACTCATGGCGATGTGTGTGGTTCCCAGGCTGCAGTTTAAGAAGAGTTAGCACGCTCTACATTATGTCAGCAGCCACAGGCGGCACACGCCCTTCCCATGGGCGTATCTCACAGGCCAGCCCTGAGTGATGCCTTGTGGCAGACGCCTGTCCGGTCGGTCAGCTAGAGTTGCTTGTGCAGTGTGTTGCGCCCAGACGCACCAGCACAGGACATGCTTTGGAACTGGCTCTAGACTAGCATGTTGGCTCAATACGTTCCAACCTCATGCCATCAGGTTATGAGTATACGCATAGCTGGCTGTGTGAAGGGCGTTCATCACCCCAAGGATTGCGTTGTTTCCTGTCAATTCCTCAAAACTGATGGTGTGAAAGAGGTTGAGCTTTGTTGTTCTGCCTTACCGTATGGTTTCATATCAAACACTTTGCAGTTTGAGTTTGCATGGTGGTTTACCGTGGACTGACATGGAACAGTATGATGTTGATCACTACTGAACTCTATAATGATCTTGATTTTTCCTCCGTCAAGCTACCCGTTGACGGAGTGCCGGGCAGAGTGCTTGGCCAAAAGGGCAGACTATGTTTGCATCATCGCGAGCCTTGTTTGCCACCTTGCGTTGCAACGGTTTGCGCAACAACATGCCTTCCTAAAAGACGTTCCATGTATCAATCACGGTACATCTGGCATAGGAAGGTCTCAAGGTGTTGAGCACCTTCGTTCGTTCACGCAAGCAAACTCGCCTTGCTGTGGCAGTTGGCAGGCAAGCCGCTGTTAAGATCCCGAGGGGGCAAGGTCACCAACACACGCCTGCAATGGAACTCGTCAGCCTGCATGTGTTGTGTTGTCAATGCCTACTCAATTTCAAACACTGGCGATTCACATGCTGTGCGATTTCAGGCATTGACATGTCAATTCTTGGCATGCAGTTCAACTGCTAATGGGCTTGTTACGAAATGATGTCCCGACATGCCATGCGCATGCCATCCACTGACCACCAACAGCGGGGTGAGGGGAGAGCTCCAGTGCGCTGGTGTGTCAGGGGAATCTCTGCTCAGGCATCCAGTTTGGCATGGGACCAGAGATAGTGGTCAGAGTGGAGCAAGTCCACCTTACGAGTTTTGCAGTGAGTTTTGCAGTGAGTTTTGTCTTGGCGGTCTGGTTCGTGTATGCACACGCACGTGACTATGACCTTTGCGCTACCTCCAGTTCAGGACACACGAATTGTGCAAGAGCTGGCATTTACATCAGCCTAGCCAATCGCATAGCACTGTGTGAAGGGATTCAGAGAGCCCACCTGTTCTACATCCACCGGTATGCAGTGACATAAACTGATTGGCCGGTCCCCTCGAAGCAGATTCGCATCCCACCTGGACTCGCGCATCGCCGAGTTCCAGGGGCCGCACTCCGCAAAGCATCACTACTTGAAGGACGCAGAAAAAATTGATGAAGAAAACATGCAGCACCAAGCCAGTGTTTAAGCAACAAGGTCATCCCGTATAGGCACAGTAGAACATACACAGTTTGTAATTTCCCACAGTTGTCATTGCATGCCATCATCTCCAGGTGTTGGTGTCATCATGATCATTACATGGCTTTTCATGGTTTAACCCACGGTGCTGCAGCTAGACAATATCTCTCCAAGAATTACGCGCCTGACAATCGTTAAGCCAAGAAAGGTCACTGGTAGCAGGGTGCAAAGTACGAATGTCATCACTGGCAACACGGTTCCAAGTCGAGAGCGGGGCACTCCTGCCTCTCCTTGAGCATGATCAGTCAGTCATTTTTTGTCAACCAACACGTATTACAGACAGACAGTTCCTTGAGCGAGCAGTAAAGCTCGCTGGCAGCTGTGTTCAATGTACAAGTATCCATCACTGGCAACTAGTGGCTCCTGATAGTGTTGTATTAATGCCCCACCTGTCACTCCGGACTTGATAGCCCTGGCATGCACTGGAGGTAGAGCTCCGACGGTCCCCTCAAACCTGCCTGCCCAAATAGGCATGCAGCATCAACTTGAGCGGGTTGCAGCGCCCTGCCTACTGCTGCCAGCACAGTTGGGTCCTCCAGCCCAAACCAGCAATCCGCTGTGGCACGTGTACGGCATTTGATGGCCAGCTTGCTGGGGTGGGGGTGGCTGTGGGTGAAAAGCCTGCAGTGCCTTTCAGTCGGAGGGACGAGGTGGCTCTTGAATGGCATGCGGGCCAATGCGAAGTATCTCCGACACCATGTTGAGTTGCTGCAGTTCAAGTACATACCGGACAACAGGTTGGGCCAGTTCATGGCTCAAGATCGAAGTAGGTGAGGCGAACTTCACGTCATCTTCAATGCAGCCAGCCAATGAATGCTGCCAGCCATTGAAGAGCAGTGCTCATTTTGGCCGTGGCCTTCAGTGCTCAGTCAAGCATTAACTCTGCAAGCTGGCAGAGCTCTTTGCTGGATATCTTTGCTCGACCCTTCAGCCCTTGTAGTCTGCAATGTGTCATGCTAGCTGAGGCTGTGGTAACTGTCATGTGTGCTCGCTGATCTGATGGAGTGTCGGTAGGGGGTGTGCGTTCACCACCAGAC
>QAXH01002276.1:0-25487 GCA_004335635.1 Chloromonas sp. AAM2 | reverse complement strand
AGGATGTCGCCCGGGGTCTTCCACTCCCCTGATTCCAGCCCCTTATCAACTGCCCTCTTGAGGTCACCGTCTACCACAACACGCGATGTTCACTCCGCTGTTCAACCCATGTGCGAATGACACACACACATACACATGTTGACTGACACACAATGGTTCCTGGCGGTAATACAGACCTATTCACACAAGAACTGTCCCAGAACTGGCAAACTTCTTTTTTTTATTTTATTTTTTCATTATTTTTTTTATTATTATTCTTTTTTTCATGGGAAGCAAGTAAACTCCATTGTTTCCTGAAATAATCAACGTTTATTAAGATGAGAATGCAATGAATTTATGAGTGTGCCTGTGACCATGCAATTGATGGTGCACATCAACACAACAAAAAAAAGTTTGCCAGTTCTGGGACAGTTTGTGTGAAAAGGCCTGTATTACCGCCAGCAACCATCGTGTGTCAGTAAAACACATATATATGTGTGTGTGTGCACCGCAGCATGAGTGAAAGTCAAATGCTTGGCACGCCATACCCTTTGTAATGCCAAAAGCAATGCCCAGTGCATCCACAAGAGGCCTTTGTGTGCGAGTGGCGACAATTCGGTTTGTCTACATCGAACAGTCACCATATGAACCTATCAAATTGTCCCAGAACTGGCAAACTTCTTTTTTTAAATAACTGTGCGAACAATGAACATCAATAACAATACTGCAACAACCGTCAAAACCGTCGCACGCTCCATATGATGCTTTGATCAAGTCAGCAAGTCATGCTTGTATCGGCGTCTGGTGGAAGAATGAACACCCCCAAGGGCTTACAGAGTGACCCCCTAGGCCTCGTAGAGCCATCATCCGGGGAGCCCCCTTAGCCGTACAATCATTGAATGGCGTTCCTGAGCTACGTTCGCCCAAGAAACCATGCAACGTTACCCCCATTCCGTGGACAAGGAAGCCAGGTCCGCTTGCGTTGCATGCATGCAGTAGTTATCCGCACACGAACCAATTGAGAGCTTGGGAGGCGATTTTTGGTGGGATGCTGTGGCCATCTGCAAGCAGCGGTGTCTTACCGGTCAGTTGCAGGAATGATCCAGAATGTTCGCTGAGGTTGGCTCAGCCAGCATAACATGGCGATCAGTAGCTAAACTAAGGGAGCAGGCAACTGACAAGCCAGAGAGATGATTGCAAGGTGTCCCGTCAAGTACACCGGCTTACCTGGAAACTCCTGGTATGTAAGCAGTTGGGGCGGCAGTCCCTGGAGAGCAAGCCGAGGTACGATGCGGCGACTGCAACACGGCATGCGTACATGCATGATGGTGAGTGCACTACGCATGGTCATGCACGCAGCAAGTCAAACACATTTGTACTGTCATGATGGAGGCACAAGAGCTCAGCACCGTGCACGCTGACCATATCCATTAGCACAGTGTATTGTTTGAGGTTCGGCACAGTTTGGCAAGTGTGCGTCATTGGTCATTTGTAGATGCATTAGGACGTTGACTGTTCATCGGCGTTGCAATTGATGTAGCAAGGGTCTAACCCAACACTTACCTGCAATGGTCGATGCTCAGGACCTCGTCACGCACACCATGCGAGATGAAAATCTTGGGTGTGCGCGTTTTCTGTATCCATTCACCAGTCACAGCGACCCAATCTTTCATCAGACGTCATTAAAACGAGAAGCCAACCCAGACCCCACTGTTTGGGAAACCTGGCCGGAGACTGGTCTGCCCAATATCACGAATGTCACGTGCTTCAGGTGTAACCCCAGGCAAGTACACTTCGCATGCCATGTGCTCCGGCGTGATCCCATGCAATGTAGCCGACCGCAGAAGACGGCATCCCAATGCGGAACCCCAGATAGTACGATGGTATCGAGTCTTCCACCATGGATCATGCCCATTGCCCCAATAGTGTAGTCCTCCTCAACCCCATAGACCAAAAACATCGCATCAATTTGCAGACAGCGTTGTCAAGCTTCTTACCTCGACAGACGAGACTATGAATCCAGGAGACAGCGCCATGATGTGCGTGAACAGTCCATCATCTCTCTCCCCTGGATCAAGCGACGATGCGCCAGCGCTGGCGTTCGGCAGGCCCAAGCTGAGCGCGTACTGCCAACAAAGAAGAGCAATTGATTTGTACGCAAGGTCCAGAGCTTGCTGCACTACTGACGCAGCAAGGTCACACATTGCCGAGCCGAACTATGCTCAAGGCCGCTGGCGTGCAACTGCGTAAGCCATCGACGTGTTTGCACCAACTCATGTTACGTTTGTGAACGTACCGAGGCGCCGTCAGAAAATCCCCCACAGCACACTCTGGACGGGTCAATGCGGTACTCCTGGAACACCTTGGACAGAGCCCTGTCGATGTATTGCACGTCAGGGCCAAAGCCACCCCTGTGACGCACGACACAGCTCGCACGCACAATCGGCATGCATGCATGGTCATTCTGTACGTTGCGTTGCACAGTGGTTGCGTTGAGTGCATTTGGCGTGTGCATGGACAGCACGGGCAGTGCCTGGATACACAACTCTAGATGACACTGTCACCTGCGTCGGCTTCTGAGATGCCCTGTCAACAATATGAACACGTGTGGCAATCTCCTGTGCTATTTATAGTCGGTCAGGGACATATGCATGTTCAAATTGATCAAAAAAGTGTCTGAGGCATACGGATGCTTGTCGTCATAGGCATGGGCCTGCAGTCAGTGCTGTAGCACACATACTGATAGAGATGATCTGGGTTTGGAAGATTTTTGGGCAGGACGCGGATACCAGCCACTGCACCGCACCTGATGACATCCCAAGTACGCCCTCGACTGTCGGGGAGCATCACAATGACACGGCCAGCCTCCAGCTCAGCCCTGCAATTCTTCACGTGTAGCACTCTGTCTTACATGGCAGGTCTCACACTGATGAGAAGAAGCGTGGAGCAGAGCAGGCAGCACAATCAGGTGCCAGTTAAGGTCACTAGACCATTCGAATACAGAGCCGATCACTGTATTCCTGATGCAACACCATAGCTGTGTCCTCTGGCATGATTCTGCTGATACATTCTGCAGAGTACTACACAAGTGGTGCAACTGTGCCACTCTGCGCTCATGAAGTATACGTTTGAATCGCTCGACATGAGTGGATTGTTTGCCGTGAACGTGAAAAGGTGTTTCGTTCAGGTCGTTTTCTGAATTTGTGAAGCGAACACATGTACTCTGCTCTCCATGCTCTGTTCCATGCACTCTGTTCCATGCACTCTGTTCTATGCTCTCACAATAATTGCAAAACTTCACTGCAAAGGTACGGCCATAGTGGTGCATCAAGACGTGTAACATGCTGGAACTGATCCCACATGGAACTGATCCGCAAATCCAGCGCCCTGACAGTGCTGACCTGGTGAATACGCTTTCGCAATCCTTCCCTCCAGCCGATGCGCCATGCAGGAAAACCAGCAGCGGAGAGGGCTGGTCAGGGTCGTAACTTGACGGGACATGCAAGATACCATCCCTGCAGGCGGTTCAGCGAACAGATACGCAGACCCCTTGGCAAAGAAGCCCCTTGCTTGACTCAGCAAGGCCAAACACTTGCCTCGACCCTGCCTCGACGTCCAATCTCAATCGCTGCGCTCGGCCCGTGCGCGCGACGCTCGGAATCCGAACCAGAGACGGCCGAGCTCGCAGCGAGGCGGTGGAACTACCAAACGCTCCAAACATTGTGTATTCAGACAATAGCAATCACCAGCTGGATGTCGGCAGCACCAGGCCGTGTCACAAGAGTGAGCGATGAGTCAAGCTCATGCTCGCCAGCTGGTTACACTCTGTGAGCTTTTGTCAATCAACAGTTAGCATAGTGCATCGCATCGCAAGGCCATAGCAGATAAGCCACGGAGCTACTTTCGGAGCTACTTTATTGTTGCTCGGACCTCGCTCAAGCTGACTCATAGAGGCGTATATGTGGTGCTCCTCTCGGTGCATGCAAGCAAGAAGACCAACAACAACATTGTGGGACGATATACACACACACCTCGTTGGACAGCGAGATCACCAGACCCGCAACCGAGCATTAACCAGCGTGGGGAAGGTCTGCGAAGGTTCACCCTTCTAGCTTCAACTGGTTATTTACACCTCTCTGGAGAGAGAGACGTACTACAGTGGCTCCATTCAAAGAACTCGGACAGCCACCATAGGCAGTGTGGCTGGCTGTGCACCCTGCAGTGTGTAAGGCCGCTGTGGCACACCCCCACAGCAGCACTGCAGGCAATCTGAGCCCACTGCCCTGACCATCATGTCACGCTACAATCGTCTTCACTTCGGGATGGATGTGCCAACCTCCATCCGCCCCAGTTTGGGATGGATGCCGCGCCGCAGCAGATTAGGGCGGTTCTGCACACACATGAGTATCCATGTGCAAAACCAGTATGTGAGTCACGAGGGGGCAGTTATAAATTGGTGAGCTCCATCTGCAGATTGTGCTTTGTCAGAAACTGAAGTGCACACCATGCAGCACGTCCTAACCCATATCACCCATTTGCGCAAATTGTGAAAATGTACCACTGAAATGGGCATGTTCTCGTATATATTGCGATGGCCTGTTCATTTCAATTATGCAGTACGATCCATATGACACATTCAAGTATGCGTCGTCGTGGTGTCGTTGAATGCGTATAAGAATGATGTTTTTATGTGCGATTGGAAGGATGCCGGTATAACCTTGTTTGAGAAGCTGCAGAGTGCTGTGCAGGGCATTGAGGAAAGTTACCGGTGCAATCTTGCGAAGCGTATAGCATTTCGTATACAACAGGCCAGCCAGACGATTACTTCACAAATTAATGACCTTAGCAATTGATTATGAATTGTACGGTCGCGCTATTACAACATTCTCCTTCACATGCAGTTTGACGACATGAGCTTGGACTGTTGATCGCTTCACTTGTGAAATCATATTTTGTGTAAGTGCATGCTTCCACATGCAACACTGGTTGAACATCCCTCCCTCCCTCGACCCCGCTGAGCAGTCCTCCCCGGACTGAAGGCCACGTAAACAACAACAACAACAACAACAACACCACCAACAACAACAACAACAACAACAAAACACTGGTTGAACATTGACATGCATTAGGCCTGGCCATTTTGGGCGCAATGGTGTCAGCTCTCGCCTTCAGTTACTTCCTTTTCTTGCTTCGAGTCGTTCCCCGGTCTATAAGAGGTCATGAAACAAGTTGACAACCCTTAATATTTTTTCGCTGTCCCACATGTCCTCACTGGGGCTCACCCGGGTGTCTGTCCACTCTAGGTCTCGGCCACTCGGCCATTCTGCCGTTCTGCTTGGTACCAAACTGCCAAATTGCAGCTTCCAGACTGACGAATGGTGACAGAATGCATGTCTGGATCGTGCCTTGTGTGCCATGCAAGGCCTAAAAATCAGCAACTCTTACATGGCAGCAGGCTGTGCACGTATTGTGCTCATGCCCCCGTGCGGCTGTTCTCAGGCCCCCACGTGGAACATGCTCACACTCAGTTTGCAGTTGTATGTCACACTATCGCCGGGGCCTACACCTTGGCATCCGTCGTTGTACGTTTATAACTCTCACAGGATCCTGTTACTCGTCCCAGTGTTGACCGGACTCGTCCCAGTGTTACAGCGGTGAACGTCTTGCCGGGACAAGCGCATGGAGTATGCGAGATCAGTGCTGTGCACTGGCAACCAATGCAAGCACAATTGCGTTATGGCTGCCAATTTTGTTTGCCACGCCTGTGACTTTGCAATCCGTGCTCTCCATCTTAAAACAGTCAGATTGCAAAACGCAGGCTCAACACAAAGCTAATGGCAGGCGCCAAGTGTTGTGGCTTGGAGTGATGCCTTAAGTATCAGTGAAATCTGTCGCACTGTGCTGGTAAACGAACAATAAGCGCACATGGTGCAGGGAACAACGGTGGTAGCTGTTGTAACAGAGGTGTTACGCTCAGCTACAAGGTCAATGACAGCTTAAACACTTAAATGCCAGATACAGCTGCATATCACGACTGTTATGATTCCCAATCCCTTTCACGTGTGCACACATGTCGGGCTCCTTGAATTCGTGTGGTGGTTTGTTATGCTCCTTCAATCCATGTGATGGTAGTGCATGGTGCACTTGAGCGACTATCATTGTGCGACAGAGATGAGAATAAGAAAATAAGTGAAACTAGGCAAGCAACTGAGTGGGTAGGTTAAGTGGAGGTCTCGCAGAGCTTACGATAAGGCATGAAGAAGAATGTCGCCCGGGCCCTGACCAGAAGAGGGCCACCGAGGGTGTCTTTTCAATACGTTGGTTTGCGCAGCTGAGATTGCAGTGACGTGCCCGGGTGTGGTAGGACGCTTATGACTAGCTGCATCCAGTGCTTAGTGTGCTGAGTGAGAGAGGTGTTGTACTGGAGGCCACATCCAGTGTCCTGCCATGGCGCACCATGCCGGAGGCTTGCGCCAGTGGGCACGTAAGCCACAAACCACTTTAGAGTCTTCCTGCCATAACCTAACCCTGCAGTGTGTTCAGGCTCGTTGCAAATGCGTTCCTGGTTAAGGGATGCCCCTCGTCGCAGCCTTCATCTCGGCTACGAGCCTTCCAAGCTCCTCGCCATAGGCTCGCTCTTGCGCGACCTCGCGATCCAAGTTGTCGCGCAGCACTAATGCTTCTGCAAGCTGGTCCCGCAGCAGCGACACTGTCGATTTGAATTTGTCACTCGAACGCTGCGCATCGGCCAGCTCCACTTTGAGCCGGGTCACCATCTCCATCAGCTCTGCACGTGCGCAGCGAACAACGACCCTTCGTGACAATGCGTTTATAAAATCCAGGCCAGGTATGTAGGCATTTGCATATCATGAAGATGAAAGGTTGATCAAAGCAACCGTGACGTCCATGCAAAACATGCGAGCCAGTTCGAGACAGCGGACAGCGGACGAAACTTAAACGGTGCAGTAACGCGATCGCCACTCACCTCGAATTTGCGCTCCGTGCTGGTCTGCTGCTGCTGCCGCTTGCCCCTCGTAGTGCGCTCGCACTTGTGCCATTTCATAGTCATGCTGCTGGGCCGCTGCGTTCAGGCGTGCTTCGCGATCTCCACGCACATCGTCCATTGTCGCCTTGACCTCTGAACGCAGCAGGCCCACCTGCACGAACGCCGTAACATTACAGCCTTCACATTTTCCCTCTGGCATACCTGCTGGCGCACATGTTGCACCTTATCGCCTCTTGCGCCAGCCAGACAACTGCCTTCAGTTTGCGCGACAGCTTGCGGGCTGCCCTTCTTGTTTCACAAGCGGACAAGCAACTTCGGTCGGCAATACACGTCTTGCTTTACTGGACACACCCAGGAAAAGGAAATATGTTCGGCGATATGCATTGTAGCGGTTATCATTTATGTTTGCCTCGTTGCGTTTTCACTTTGAAATTTTGATCAAAAGTGGCCAGGTCCATATTGCTGTGTGGGGCACTCTCAGCACGCGGCTGCAACCCTACGAAGTATGGCGAGAGCCGCGCGCGCTTGTGCTCATTCTCTGCCATTCTGGAGACCCGTTTTCACCATGGAAGTGCCATGCTTGGCACACAGCGATCTCCCTAGAGCCTGCACCTACGCGAGAGCCAGCGCCATCGTGCAACGTATAGTAGCGCAGTGCATGGCTGCGGCAGCTACAGGGTCCTGTACCATGGATGCAATGTTCCGATGAATTTGAGTGACCTTGCGAATGGCTGCAGCTCTGCCAATGTCGTCTTTTGTGACTGTTTGAGCAGGTGATGTTGTGCGTTTCTGGTGGCTTTCGCGCCCTGAGGTGCCTTGCATGGGCTGATCAAATACCCAAAGGACTAGGGTTTTGACCGTGTCTTCAAGAGTTTCAAGCGCTCGACACGCTCCAGGCAATATATGTCCAGCTACTTAGTTCTCGTTGGGTTTTCATTGCAGCATTTCAGTGGCAGCATTCTCAGTAACCCCGTTGCCAACGAAAAATTTCTGTTTCAAAACATAATTGTTAACCGCCATACCCGCGCACCTTGCTTGCCAGCTGGTCCCTTTCCTGCTGAGTCTCTGCCAGCTCTGCCCTCAGCCCTTCCAGCTCATGCCACAGCTCATCGCGCTCACGCCGCAGGCCCTCATGCACCTGCGCAGATCATCACTCTAGTTAAGCTCAACAACGGGTTTGTGTGTGCAGAAGCCGGTGCACACGTCATGTTGCTCCGATGGGTTGATCGTGCTGTTCAAAGTGAACATCAATTTTGGCTGCAGCTGACTGTTGACCCTGACGACCACACACCTCGAGCAGTTTCTCCCCGGTGTGTGTGCTGCTGTCGTGTTGCTTGACTGCAGCCGCTGCCGCTTTGTCAGCCGCTGCTAGCTGAGCCTCAAACCTGTCAAATGGACACCACACATCGTGCAAGCAAAGAATTCAGTCCGCAGTTTCACACACAGAAAAACGATGTTCAGTTGGAACGATCTACTTTACCAAAGGTCCAAACTGCCAGCTCATCAGTTCAACATCTTAGGCATGCAGCAAGCCAAGCAAGACGCCTAGTTATGGATGCACTGTCAACGGCATTGAGAGACTGTGCCAACACATACACGTCTGGATTCTCAACAAGGATTGTCTGATTGGTAGAGTTCAGGTGGCATTCTGTTTTACCAGGATGCACCTAGACGCATATCATACTGTAGATCACCGCTCGTTATGCATGAACATTTATTTCTTGTGCCAATTGCCGCACTCACTGCCTTGTCACAGCTGCCATGCGCGTGTCATGCTCCCGGTGAAGCGCCTCCACCTCCTGACGGGATACATGCTCAACATGGACACGTGATGCCTCAGAAACGGACGCCTGCACCAGGCACACGTGGGGCACGTGCACAGCACGTGACGGATTGGTTGAGTATCACTCCTACACTGTAGTATCCTGACCCTGCCCTGTGAGGACAGGCGCGGACAAGGGTTACGCACACAACAAGAGCATCGAAATTGTAGTGCTTACATTACAGAACTACTTTCAGTACCGTACTAGTTGATTGTGTGTCAGCAGATGCATCAAACTAACAGCCTCAAACAAGCATTCCCGTTGAGCCCGATGAGCCCAATGAACCATGTCTCCGAACGGGATACCGCGCAAGTGACTAATGGCAGCAAGGATCATAGCACTCATGCAACTGTTACTGTGAGCAAAAAAACACGGTAACGTGTCTGAATGCAAGAGTGAGTAAGTTGTTCAAGTAGTATCCTTTCATGGCCCCTGCTACCTGTCAAGCCCTGCAACAAGCATACATCACTGCCTCACAGCATATTGTACATGCTCTACTACATATAAGTACAACCAACCTGTGCGTTTGCTGCCTCCAGCTGTTTGCGCAGTTCCGCTGCCGTGGCCTGTTCGCCCTGCAGGGCCCGAAATAGCTTGTCGCGCTCGGACCGGAGGAAGTCTGACCGGGTTAGAGACTCCTTGAGCTGCAGGACAAGGGGTTGAGATAGATAATGGACTTAGTCGGCTTTTCCAAAGGCTTGAATAGACTTCTAGTCGGATTTACCAGGCTTTGAACTTCAGAGCAAAGGGCAACGGGTTCATTCGGTGTTGAGACAGGGTTGCGTCAGGCTTTATCAGGGCTTGTAAGTCAGGGTTTGGCTGCAGGGCCGAGGCAAGGGCAAGGGGTTTACTCAGGCTAAGATAGGGTTCAGTCAGCTTTGACACAGCACCAATCAATTCCAACCTCCTCTGCTCAGCCTGACTGCCGTTCTATGCATGCCACATCACATGCCAGTTGTTTAACTCCTGGGTTACGACATGGCCTTCAGCCAAACTAGCAAGGTGGCGCCTTCGCTTGGTTTTGTTTTGTGGGCAGCCCAGTACTTCACCAGCTGCGCTAGAGAGGAGAGACCCACCTGGTTGCTTGTCTCCTGCCACTCTGCCTGTGTGCGTGTGGCCGCTGCATGGGCCTGCGCCCCCTCCTGCCTGGCCTCGTCCAGCTGGCGGGTCAGGTCATGGCAGCGACCCTCAAGCTCACGCTTACTGCCGCTCAACTGAGCCTGAGACATGGCAGGCACACACGCCGCCTCACATGCATGTGTACAAAGCGAAGATGTGAAAATGCGAAGGAAATACTGGCTATATATTGTGTGAGCCGTAAACGGCCATGGTATGATGTATGAGCCGGATTCCATGCAGGAGGGTGAGGGTGTGGGGCACACAGGGACTGCAGAATATTTCCCCCCACAAACCATGCAAGCATGGCTTGATTTGCCTGAGACGAAAGCAATGTTGCTTGTGTGCTGCTCCTGCGTCATGCACCCATGGCCCTGAGGTCATGTGCTGTACCCTCCTTGCCCGCCCTTACTGCTGTACCTGCATTTGGCTGCTTGCGGCTTGCAGCACCTCGGCACTTGCCCGGACCTCTGCCAGGGCGAGCTCACGTGCATGAACCTGTCACGTGGTAACAGCAGAGCCCACGTGGATTAGAGCTAGGAGCTTTGGTAACACGGCAAGTGCGGTGCACACGGGCCTCTTCAACGATGCGCAAGGCTCACGATTTTTCA
Organism: Chloromonas sp. AAM2; assembly: GCA_004335635.1. Lineage (NCBI taxonomy): Eukaryota > Viridiplantae > Chlorophyta > Chlorophyceae > Chlamydomonadales > Chlamydomonadaceae > Chloromonas > Chloromonas sp. AAM2. The sequence continues at coordinate 14,952 of QAXH01002276.1, read as the reverse complement.
TTGTTGCGTGTGACTCAAGGCCAAGTCATCACTGCGCCTCATACAAAGGCTGGCGGCACTGACGCATAGCGTGCTGAGCCCTGGTCATCATGTGCCAGTTTCTTACCTCCTTCTTCAGCGTTTCCAATTCACCCCTTACAACCGCCAGGTCCCCTTCAGTCTTGGTGAGCTTGTTGAGTGCCTTGGCGTGCTTGGCGGAGAGGGTGTCACGCTCGCTGGTCAGTCCGGCCACCGCCTGGGGGCAGGCACAGGCAACCATCCAGCATCAGAAGCCGTGTGTGGTCGGCTCAATACGCTACAAAATGCAATAACGTAGCATCATAAGGCAGGGTTTAAGAGACAACAAACAACATCGGAAGGGCTGATATTAACATCGGATGGGCATGTGGCAACAAATAACATCGGAAGGGCATCAGAAAGCAGTTGGTCAGAAATCCCACAAGTGTATGCGGGCCTGAGTGGCTGAACACACCACCTCAATGTACATCTTGTAGCTGCTAGTGTGTTTTCTACACATTGTATGAGCATCTCAGACCGGCTATGTCCCCACCTGGGCGTGTTGGCTGGCCAAGCTGTCAATGGACGCGGCCAACTCCGACAATTTTCCCTCCATCTGTGAAGGACAGGCACCATCCCAGAGGCAGCCGGGAAACTGTGGAATACCAGAGGACCAGTTACCAGACAACAGTACGCAAAACAACAGCGAAGGTAGGGCTGCAAGAGGCAGCAACCAGCTGCAATGTGGAGGGTTGGGAATGAATTTCGAGCTGGTGGTTGGCATGTCAATAAGCTCCTAGCCGCTGATGTGCTCAACTCTGCGCTGTTTACCGAGCGCTCTTGCAGTCTGGCGCTTTGTTGTACAATTCCAAGACTGTGAACGAACACAAAGAAGCAACAACTGGAACTGTCAGAATTAATCAAGACAAGTTACCACCACCACAAACAATTGCCAGTTCTGGGACAATTTTGAAACTGTCACTGGCCAGCAGCAGAAGACAGCCAACGCCCGAGCGAACCCGAGCGAACCATCGTTGTTCCATTCTTCTCCAACCAACGCCTTACCTCGCCACGTGCGCTCTGCAGCTGCCCCACTGCATGCTGTTCGGCTGCAAGGGCTTCACGCAGAAACAACGCCTGCACACGAGGCACACACAGACAGCATGGCAGGGCTACAGTGACACATGGTGCTCCAATCTACCAGTACTAGTGCAATCATCTGACCACGGCTAAACACACCAAGCAACCGCCCCACTTGCCACCGCTTGCCCTTGCCTCACCTCATGCTCTGCCCCTGCGGCTGCCTGCTGTGCGTTGGCCATGCCACCCGTCTCCGCCTCCAGCCCATCCCGCTGCCTGCTGAGAGCCCCCACCTGCGTGGTGGTGTCCACATGAAGGGTATACTGTCCACATATGCTGACACGGCCCTATTCTCCCCAATCTTCAGCAACCCATTCATCAGTCAACTTGCATCACCGCTGCCTGCTGAGTGCCCCCACCTGCCGCTCCAACTCATCACGCAGCTCCTGAAGCCGAATGCCCTGTGGACACACCACACACTTGCAACAACAGGTTACATGCAGAGGTTGTGAGAAAGCAAACAGTCTGCGAGATGGCACATTACATCAACAAGCAAGAACAGAGCACCGGCAGCCTAGAAGGCAACCACACTACAAGGACAAAATTGCTTGCAAGCAGGTACCAGCGTGCCAACCGCTGTTCGGTTGCTGTGCGCCCGAGGATGGACACCACCACACAGGGTACCAGCCAATCTGCTGATTGGCTGCTGTCTGATGCGACCTGAATAAGACTGTCTTGATTGGGCTACAACTGTCACTCTGCTTGTGGAATAGCCTAGTGCTCGTCGTGTGAGCGGGATTGGACACGGCCGGTGCTTAGGTAGGGCCATGTAATCGTGTTAATACTGCTGTTGACGTTTGAAGTTCCAAGCTTTATGCATTTACCTGAGAATCGCCTGACAAGATTTTGTCCTCCAGCCTGCGTCTCTCATGCCGCACCTCCTGCAGCATCTCCCTGAGCCTAGACTCCTCCCTCGCCACCAACCCCGCTGCCGCCACACCACCACCACCACATCCATGCCCATGCAGACCTTCGTCCAGCCCTGGGCTGTGCCTGCTGGCTACCACATGGTGCATGTGCGGCTGTGACCATGCGGCCCCTGTTGCGGCATGGGGGTAGCTGGTGGGGTATGCTGCTGGCCAAGTGCGGTGTGGCGATGCCAAATGGGGTATGTCAGAGTGGTGAGCAGCCATTGGCCGCCCTGGTGATGCATGCCGAACATTGTACGGTTCGGTGATGGCATGAGCATGCATGGAGGCTGGGCGAGTTGTGGTGCTGGTGTAGGCTGGGGCTGTTGCGCGTGTGCTGGAGATGTACCTCTGTGTCTGGGATGGGATTGTTGATGGCGCATGCGAGTAAGCCTGCCAGGCTGAGGTACCCCGTATCGAACTTGTATGGCTGGGGCTGTATTGACTTGTCATGGTGGAGCTGGAGTCATGGCGCATGCTAGATGCATGTGCCAGGTGTGCTCCGTACTTGCTGCTACTGTGGTGGAGTGCATGGCTTGCGGGGAGTGCATGCTGTGGAAGCGGTGGGGCCAGTCCCTCTCCTTCTGCCCGGCTGAAGCTTGCTCCTAACTGCTTGCGCAATGTAGATGCCTGTGACTTCAAGGATTCCAGCTGTCCCTTCACAGGGTCTGCTGCTGCGCTCATCCTGCACTGGACCTGTGCACTGGACCGACACCAACGCTGTCAGCCGGCCTGCATGACAAGATGCAACAATTGTGTCCAACGACGGCGCCTGGGCGGTGAGTATGGTCGCAAAGTTCTTACGCTTGCGATGAAAGCCGCTCACCTTCCCTGCGCAACGTCCAAGGCTCATGTGCCGAACGCCGGCACACTTGCGAGCCCCGGGCGACGGTGTGGTTGTTGTAGTGGAATAACACACAATTTGAGTAGTTTGTCAGTACGCGCCCGTTCCCGTTCCCTACACAATTCCGCTCAACGAACGCAACCGACACTTGCACGGCTCAAAAACTTTAACGCATGGATGACATGGGTGCCCACTGCAAGTTTGGCAATTGCAAGAGATTATAATTTCGAATGAGTACGTGTCCCGTATTCTTATTCGGTACATTGGACTGCGTGCTGTGCGTGCTGTGCCATGCACCCATGGCCTGATTACACACAATGACCATCTTTGAACACGCTGCTAGGTGGGCGCGTGCGAACAAACCAGGCGTTTACAGCTTGTCTTCACCCTGGAACAGCTGTGTAGGCAAACAGCACAACAGCTACCGGCACCTGGTGGCAAGTTTGGAAGCAAACCTCTCAACACTACACCAGCTGTTGGACAACTGAGCGACAAAGGACCGGAACTCCGTGTGGATTTCCATCACAACCCAACCTGACGAGGAGCAAGCCTGTAATCAAAAGCAACTGGACTCTGACTTCACGCTTGACTGCCCTATAACCACAAGGAGCAGTAATTCTCCTGAAATCCAAACCATCAAGTCTGTGTATTTGGCAGTCTATCCGTGTCAACCAAGTACACCTGGGCGGGCCTGGCATGGTTCACAACTTTGTATCCATTCTCCTGCTACTGCAATCGGTTTGCACACGTCAGACAATGAGGGCCTTATCAACACTCACGAGACTCTCCAATTGACAACAGCATGAAAGAACAAGAAAGCATCAAGCGGGCAATTAAAAAGCCAGCACCCAGCAGCGGTACCAGACTACCAGTGCTAAAATAATTGCCTTCGTGCTGCGGCCCGGCAGTGGTGCTGCTAATGCGTTGTGCGTTAGGTAGCTGGCCGATCAAGACGTTGGCACAGCCGCCAGGGCCTGCTGCAACCATTTTGGACTGTACTCCACCTGCATGCATCATAACAATAGATGGAAAACCTCTGCTTCTGGTGATCGCTTTACACTAGGCATCGTTGCAAGGCGAAACAATCCGGTCATGGGTGCAACCGACGGCAAAGTTGCTCTTACCCGCGAGCCACTTGCCGCTTGCAATATGCGCTGCCCACCCACCTCAATCGTGTCAATCATGCACCCGAACAGAACAACAACACTTTGGCATCATTGTGGCATCCGCCATCAACTAACCAGTAGAGTTAAAGGACACAACAGATCAACGAACTGCGGTATGGCTTACCTCTTCTTTCACAGCCCTTTGATTGACAAGTATTCTGTACTGCTACAGAAATGACACAGAGTCGTTGCGGACTGCAGAGTGCATGCTTTATGGCAGATATGGCAGGCGCCGGCCATGAACACCTGATGCTGTGCAGCCTGCCTTTCCATGTTCAGATACATTCATGCACACACACAGCCTGCCTCAAAACCCCTGCAAAACGCATCGCCCACCCACCTCGATTGTATCAATCTTTGCAGCCAGAATGAAGTCGAAGATTGTGAGCCCGCCGGCTGCATGTGTGGTGACATGCACTTCCACATCCCTGCAATTGAGTAGATCACACAGCCATGTTATTGCATAGGTCACACGGCTAGTTTGAGACAAGTGTGCTCTGTCTGCACGGCACGTGTAAATTTAAGAAAGCAGGGCTTGGGAGTCGGGAAGGTGATGGGCACCCTGTTGTAAAGGTTGACGCTCACGTGCAAGGCATAACTACGCGACTCTACGGTGCCAGATTGTCATGATGGCATATGCACAACATGCCTGTGTTATCACACCTCACACCTGTAGTTTGTGAGGTGCAAGTCAGGATGGTGTCCCTCGGATTCAGCCATCTCAGCCACCTTACTAAAATAGCGTACCCCTGCAAGCATTCACAGCAGGTTGCAGAGCTGCTGGCGTTTGACTGAGACCAGTCTCAGTACACGTAGCCAGCATGTCAGGCACTAGCCAGGTTGACCTGCTTAGCTGGCTATGTCGTCCGTGTATGCCGAGTGCAGTTGCTTTCTGTCCAGACAGGAATGTAGACCTACCTGCCATGAAGTTCTTTGCTGTGAATTTGCGAATCAACATTCTGCGCTCTTTGTCGTGAATCCATGCAGGCACTGCTGCCAACAGCTCAGGTAGCTCTTCGTCGGGCACAAGTGGGGTTTCCCTGTATCATGCAGTGTGTGCATGCCTGAGTGGTGTGCAGCATGAAGAGCAAAAAGAAGCAAGCGGGCTATTACAAGCATTTCCACCAGCCACTGGCCTAGTTTGGCCATCGTACTCAGCAGCACCAGGATGAAGCATGCCGGGTTCATGTTGTTTTCCTTGCGCGCTGTGTGAATCAGGAGAGGCCAGAAACAAACAACCCTAGATCAGACTCACTTGCTGCATGCGCCCCCGCACGATCGCTGTATGAGTTTATCGCTGCCGGGGCCAGAAAACATCGAGCGGCACACGACGGTACGAGGGTTGATGCACGTAAGCGGGAGTGGACACGGTGTGAGCGGGCGAAGTCGAGTGGCAGAATGGCTCAAGCGCTGCACGCATGACATTGCTCTCATGGTCGGGTTTCTGTGAGCAGGCGTTTGGGTGTTGTGGTTGTGAACGTGTTGTCAACCAAGACGGATTCACTACGTCAGTCTACGTCAGCCAGTGACAGGTAGGCCAACCGCCGGACAAAAGGATCAAAGCTCTTTCTATCAACAGCTGTCCATTCATTACAATTACGATTCATTACATTACGATTCAAGGAAGTGTGCTGCTGAAGCACAGTGAATGAAGCCCAGAACGAAGGATACATCAATCCGAGCCCCACGGAGACTACTGCTGAAGGGCAGTTTGAGTGGCGCAGCTGATCCTGGAAGCTCAGCTGAACTGTTTCCTTACATGACAGAAATGAGCGCACACAAATACCAGCATGAGTACGTGCATGTCGATTGAGATTACATTTCACAAGAGGGAGGGATTCAAATGAGGGAGGCATTCCAACCCGTCCAACCTACAAGTGAAGGGGATTGCGACACACCTGGATAGTCATGGTGGTGGCCAACCCCTCGACGTACGATCCTGACCACAGACCTTGTTTGACCCAAAAAGGGGCCTGAAATTATGCGTCTCTCAATGTTCATTGTCTCTCAAATGTCAAGTCTCAACATATTCGTCTGCTCTGTATGCCGATGCATGCTGGGCCACCACATTGGCTGCCACACGCGAGAGTAAATCGCAGTTTTTCAAAATGAACTGATGATGAATGATTGGCAGTTCTTGCAAATGCATTCATTCACGAACCCACAGCTGGCAGCACAGTGCCTCTGCATTCGCCAAATCCGATTCGAAATGGCACGCCTTCACGTGCACACACTCCATTCAATACCACGGTATCCCCGTCTTCCAAGTATGTGCGCTGCACCGGGGCCTGCCCTTGGCCATGCAGCGGCATCTCCTGCTTGCCCGCACTGGTCAGCTCTAGCAAACAGGCGCGTTCATGGGGCTCAGGCCCGCTCAAAGTGCCAGTTCCAAGAAGATCGCCTGCAGGCAAACACACAAAGGGACAGGTTTCGAGGTGCACACGGTCATGGGCGTGCCATTTGCCAGAAGTTTGGCACAGAAAACAGTGGGCAACGGGTTTGCAGCCAACGGATAGCAGGGACTGCGTCAAGCGAAAGGCAGGGATGTTCATGTGAACAAGTCCAAAGGAGGTTCTTATCATTTAAGGCTTCTAATTCTTTTGTGCGCGTTCAAACATTCACAAAACTCAATCAATACGGTAGCCGAAGCAGGAGACAGCTGGTTGCAAGGAGAAAGACTGAACTCGGACTGAAGGCGTATGATCGGCTTTGTCCACCTACCCGGCCGCAGATTGCATCCCCCTGCTGTGTGGTGCGCCACCATCTGTTCAAAAGTCCAGTACCTGCGCATGAGCGAGCCGTGAATCACATGATTGGCAACAGGCAAACAGACACGCTCAAACACACGACCTCCTTGCAGAGATGAACTTTCATAGTCAACTCAATTCGACCTACACAATCATCTCGCACAAGACGCTTGAACGACTTAGCACCCTTGATGTCCCGCATGCGCCCTCACACCCTCACTCATCTTGGGTGAACAAGCTCCAAGAATGATCAAACCCTGATGCCCTGAACGTGCCCTGAACGTGCAATCACAAGCCCGCAACACGCATAGCCTTGCTCACATGTGTCTCAAGTTGGTGGTCGTGATGCGTGTTGGGGTGGTGAGGCCCGAGGGCACGATGTCGACCGTGAGCTGGATGTCGTGTGTTGCGTGCGGGACTGGCGGGGTGGGCCGTAGGTAGGGCAGCACCTCCGGGTCCTGCAGGGGCGGCTGGGTCACGAAGGGGGCCAGCGCGTCGTGCGTCACGACCCAGGGGGAGATCTGAGTGGCCTGTGTGTGCACAGCAGAGCATGCAATGCAAGCAGGTACATTTTACAATGTGTGTAGCAGGGCACAGAACGCCATGCGATCGTTGGGTTTCTAGCTTGGTTATGTTCCAAACTCGCAAGGCTGCTTGTGTGCTTAGCTTGCCTGTCATCAGCACCATTCTTTTGTTCCAGCTCAACCATGTCTCAACCTTTAAAGGGTTCAAAGGGCTCGTGCACACATGGCTTTAGCAGAGCACTGACACAGCACTTGCCGGGCACTGTAGCAATTCAATGCGCACCTCATCATCGCTCATGGTCGCGGTGACTGCCTTGTCAAGCAAGCACATCAACGCCGTATAACTGATTGACTTTGTCGCGTCGATACAGATATAGAAAGGCTAACAACCCGCGCAGGCTGCCCCAGACACAGTGTCCCTGCCTCTACAGCAGTCTACTGTTGATCTCCTGCAACGGGCGCCTACCCAGTTCTTTCCGTTGAACGGCCCCAGCGGCACATACTCCCACGCCTGGATGTCCCGCGCACTCCAGTCATTGAGCAGCACGTAGCCAAACACGTGCTCAGAGGCCTTGTCAATGGGGATGGGATCGCCCAGGGTGTTGCCCGGACCGATCAAGGCACCCTGGCAGCAACCAAGCACACACGTTTGCATTGCTCAGCTCGCAGTTGATTTGTGTCCTCTTGCATACTCAGCTCGCGTTGCCACACCACATCACACGCCTGTTGCATACTCATAACGTGCATGTTTTCCAAGCTTGTCTAAGGCGAACTCAATCGCTTCAAGGTCAGTGCTTGGGTCATGCAACCCAGCCTGCGCTGCCACACCTCGTGCAGTATGCCTGCTGCGGCCTGCGACGTGGTACATATCAGAGTAGAGTTGGATACTCACCAGCTCCAACTCAAAGTCCAGTGCAGCAGAGGGAGCAAAGCTGGGTGCACTGGCGCCTGGTGGCTTTACTTGGCCCCTGAGGCACGGTTGAGAGCAGACACAATCAACAGTGTAGCATGTTGAGACCGCTTGATGCATGCATTTCTGCTGCACAGCGTCACTCTGGTACTGTATTGCACTGTTCTTGATCTTTGGTCTTTCTGATTTTTGCCGCACAGGATCTGCTTCTTTACTGTAGCTGTACTGTACTACATTGGCGTGTATGCATGTGCGTGTGAGGTTGCGTGTATGCACGGGCATGTGTGCGTCATGTGGCTCACCAGGGCCGTCTCACGGATGTACCTGACAACACGATGGAGGAGGCACGACCGTGGTACCCAACGGGCAGATGCACCCTGCATGGATGGCGGCCATGCAACACAGCACTATCACGAATGGCATGGGCACCAGCAACTGGGCCAGGTTTGAGATTACCCAGTGGCCCACGATTACTGACATCAGTCTTGTCTGTGGTCACAATGGCAGTGTGCATGTTGGCACCAAGCATCCAAAGAGAAGGAGAAAGGCTCCAATGTGCTGATGGGGCCGTATGTGAGGTTGCCACAGGGTGCACTTGGGCACATGGCTACAAACGCCACTGGCATCGTTGTCAAGCCTTCGGAATCTTGGCTGGGTTTGTGGTCAGGATGGCGGTGGCGCATGTTGGGCACATGCTTGTGCCTTTAGCAGCTTACACGGAAAGAGGATTAAGCAGCGATGGCCTTACAGTGTTGATGGCATGCTTTTGCACACGCATCCAGGCAGGTGAATGCCTAACTAGCAACCCAGAACAACAACCCAACCAGCAGGCAACGCCGGGCTGGACATCTCACCAGTTGGGTTGAAGCTCTTGGCCTGGGCCCCTGAACAGTGATCCGACGTGGAATGCATGGTGCCTGGAGGCGTAAAAGTCAGTGTAGTCTCCTACGTCAGCTGGCAGATGCATTTGCACATCCTCCTGAACAGGGCGATTACAGTTGAAGCCAATTAGTGCATTGGGGCAGAGGCTCGGTTTATGTGCGCTTGCATAAGACTATCAGTAGAAAGAGTGTGAACCGCTCGCATACGATGGCATGGATGCGAGAGCACTCTGCCTGGCATGCGCATGGACGTGCACCCTCGTTTTCCTATCATGTGCAAGCCTTGCAGACAATCTGAGAGTTGCTGAGTTGGGGATTTGGAGCTGGCTAACCTTGGGTATCAGGACATGTGCTCGAAGGGCCGGGTCGTCTCTTAAAACACCTTCACTGGCGCACAGCAGACGCTGCAGGCTAACACGAGCTTCTTGCCACCAGGCCCGTCCCAAGCCCATGAAAGTGTTGAGTGTGCCCTGCAGAGCCCGACATTGGTTACGAAGTTGGTACGAGATTGAGTTCTGTAGCGCGCCTAACCGCGCCTGCTGAGCTGGCATGTCTCACCTCTGACATGCAGGTGCTGGCACCTGCGCCGCTCATGTGCGGTCCCGAGATGAGCCCAATCTGCTGCAGCGCAGCAACATCCACTACATACTCGCCCAAGGCCACACCAACACGCTTGCGGGGTTCCGCTTGCGTGGCGAACACTCCCCACGGCAGATGCTCAAGAGGAAACTCAGATTCATACGTGCCTTCGACAAACGATTGCATGATTGAACCTAGAGTATCACTTGCACAAACTATTGGCCTAGGGTAGCGAACTCAATCAGCTTTGGATCGTCTGGTTGCTTTGCAAGTCGATGCAGAATGACGAATGACTGGTCTTCTTCGTGAAAATGATTCGTATCTCAACGCACTTCAACTAAAACCTAGCTGCACGTGGTCTGATTTGGCACTGAAGAGTGGGGACTTTGCCTGGCAGACGGGCCTGGACACCAACTTTGCCTGCTCCTTGCTTCCAGAATGCGCCAATCTTTGAACTGCCCATCGGACATTTGCTATGCTTACACACCACCTAGGTGCCGCCAGTGTGTGGTGCGAACCGCCTCAACCAGGCAACATGCCAGACGAAGCAAAGTAGCCATGCAGTCACAGCAAGGAGGAGGAGGACTGCTCTCAGGACTGGGCAGATTATTTCAAGGCAAACAGGACCAGGAAGCTGCTAAGGCAGCACCAGCAGCACCAACACCACCATCAGCACCATCCGAGGTGAACATGGGTCGCTGTAAGGCGCTGATGGCAACCTTAAGTGCACCAGGTGCCCACAGCCAAGTCCCGGTGACAAACCTGTGGCTCTTTCTTCATATGCAAACTGTTGTGGCACAACAACACAAGTGCAAGCCGTAGACTGTCAAGCTCATGGTGACTGAGCAGAGCCTCTCAAGCCGTTGCAGAAACAAAAGGCTATGGTCGTGCGTAGCATGAAGGGAGGGTACCAGGCCCATCCTGTCACGACTGCAGTTGAGTCCCAAAGGCTGGTGTGTTACATACGGCCCGTGCGTCATGTGACCGGTGCAGGTGTTCTTGATGGCAAATACCGATGAACAGCCAGAGTTTCCACCTTTCCAAGTAAGCCCTGGCTCCTCGTCTACCAGCTGCAGTTCCCTTCCAGGGCACACCAGAGGTCACCCTTCCACTAGCTGCAGTGTTCTGCTCACTGCGTAACTGCCCGCTGCTGTGCGTGACCATCACGTGCGGGCGTGAACTGGTATCACAGCCGCAAGGCCTGGCCACACGTCATGGGCCTGGGCTGCATCACCGTTGCAATTTTGCACACCCCAAAAGAAGCGCATGATGCCCCAAAACTTCACGTGCATGCAGTGGTCAGTGTCTTCTGAATCGCCTGTTTCATGGGGCTGAAGCTGGGCGGTTGCTGGGAAGGCTGAGTGTAGATCACAGCACATACCACATATCAGTTTCTGCAATCTCACTTGCACACCACACTTGTTCCTTATCACACTTGTTTTTCAACATAGCACATGCCACGCTACTCAAGAAGCGCTCAGGACAAGTCTGTTTCGTTTTGTGCCCAAGTAATGGCAGGACCCTTCCCCTTGCTCTGATGCATGTGCTCAGGTGGTATCTCGAGCTCAGGACTACGTATTGCGGTTTTACGCCGTGTATCCAGTGGTGGAAATGGAGTACGAACAGAGGCAGGAGGGGTATGCAGCGCTGGGCAGCTTCATAGATGGAGACAATGCCGAGGTGCGCGGGCGCGTGCACGTGACCCAGGAATGATGACGTGTCCCCATGCCATACCGTTTTTGGGAGGTGGATAACTGTAAAGAGTGACGCGCATGATCATGCGCTTCCCATGGCGTGCCTCCTGTCAGGCGGGGAGTGGAGCCAAGAACCTACTGTTTGTGCGCATGCCGTTGAGTTCACGCCCATGCGGCATGAGAGACTTCTGTCGAATCTAGGGACTCCATTTCAGTTCACTCCACCTCAAGGTTCCCCTGTCCTGCTCATCCTGGTGTCGATCAGCTTTCCACGATGGAGACCATCACGGCTTCAGTCCTGCTCATGTTGGCTGTTGCATTCCCCTGATGGACATCCTGCTGCATGCTGCATGTTGCATGTGGCTGCAGGGTGTGCGGTTCGCCTACACACAGCCGGTGACTATGAAATACTCAAACGCTGGGAAGGCGAGTGACAGGGTTGGGTGCAATGGGTGGCTGACAGAGCTGCCCTGATAAGCGGTGGTAACGACCTGGCGACATATGGGCTAACGCTTGACGTGCATGGGTGCATGGGTGAAGTCATGGGTGAGGATATGGGCACAGGGCCTGCCCTGTGCTCACTGTGCACCTCGCCGGCGAGCCTTCAAGCCTGCAATGGCAGGGAAGTGTCTCCTCTTCACGACAGCTCCTGCTCTCACAGTTCCCTGGCTGGGGTGATTGTGACATTTCCTTCTCACTGTCCGTCCCGCTGCGCAGGGTTCCAAAGTGATGCAGATGTTCCTGGGCAGCCGCAAGGGTGCTGCTCCAGGGCAAGGGGAGACCGTTTCAGTGGCAGCCCTGCCCGCACCCAACGATTCAGCTGTGAGTGAGGCAGAAACTGGTTCAATCAGACTGGTGGTACAACAATGGGATAATACCGACTGGTTCGATCATAGCAATCCTGGCCTGCAGCTGCCAGGGCAAGTCATTTACGTATGGATTACGCCACGGAAAGCCAGTGAGGGAGAGCAAGAAGCCATGCCATTACATAGCCATGCGATTATGCGGAGAAAAGACACATCAATTACTAGATGGCCAAATAATCTTGCACGTATTTCATTGTTCGTGGATGTAATTACAAAATGATGTCACTCGTATCACTCATACACTGCAGGTGCGAGTGACCATTGCGGGAGGGGAGCTCGTGGCCGTCTCACAGTTTGAAGGTGGGGACAGGGGAAACAAAACAAAAGTTGTGAAGCAATAAGCAAAGCTTGCAGAGCGTTTGACCAACAGAGATTACAAGGAGGGGGTGCAGATCAGAAAGCACGTCACCATCATTCGACCCAGTTCTCCTCCTCTCTCGCCCTCGCGCTCTGTCATTCCAGCTTTTGCCTCCATATCTGATACAACGCCTGGCCTACTCCGTCGCCCTACCTTATTATGAAGTGACTCTGCACAAGGACGTGCGTGCCTCACCCCTAGTGCATCAGTTCACTGCGGCACTATGTATATATATATATATATATATATGTATTTACATATATGTATTTACACCAGGGAAGCCGTCAGAGGACACGGAACGGGATGGGCATCGCCCTGGCCTACCCTGAGCAAGAAAGCACAACGAACGCAGGGAACAAAGCAGGCAAGGCAGTGGCGCTCATTCCCCATCGTCGTTTGGGCAAATGACCCCTGATCCCCTCGCCCTTCTTCTCGCCCTTGGTGTGTGGTAGTCCAGTGTGCCGCCCTTTCCCCGCATCTTTTGCCCGTCATGCAGGGTACATCACCCCGAGCACAGCGGAGGCTGCGCGGAAACAGCTCCTGGCAGCGCTCAAACGAGGTGAGGCTTGACAGCATACCGAATCTCTCTGCTCTGTGTCTTGTGAGCGGTAACGTGGCCACACATGCTTGCTGTACGTACCTGCCACTTTCTGCATACCGCCACGGCATGTTGCGCTTTATGGCGGGATGCAATCTGAATGAAATGCTGTCATCAATGAACCAATCTGACTGTGCAGCTCAGTTCAAGCAGAAGAGTTTGGCCTGGCTGACTCCACGGAAAAATGCAAATGCATATCTGACGGCAACGTTCCGGACGTACCATGCTGTTTGCCGTACTGTGCCTTGCAGATGGTGTCAAGCTGAGTGAGGAAGCAGCGGCCGGGGAGTTTCGAGTGGGGCAGTACGGGGCGGTCTACCAGTTAGCCGGGCGAGTCAATGAGATGTACATACGGGTCCTGCCGTAATGCTTTGGGTCCATGTTTGCCAGATGCACAGGCATGGCACTCTCAGCAGCATCAGTTGCAGCTTGCTGCTGCTGCACCAGCCCAGAAGCAGCTGGCCGAGCACACAGCGAGCAAGCTCGCCTCTGTTGCCTGAATCAAAAATGCCACCGCTGCCTTCCTCGAGTTGCCTGAACTCCTAAATCTTGGAAGTTCTTAAAGTCAGTTTCCCATGCTCAGGCTTTTGTCAGCCATGTGGCTTTTCGTCAGCCATGTGACATCTCCTAGTTGGATGGATTGTGATTCCACAGCCCCTCTTACAACAACTCCTGAAACACGAGGCGTCAAACCCTAAAGCAGCGTTTGCAAAACCTTGGCACAGTCTGACATGGTGTGTGAGGACGTGTTTGTAAGACGCACCAGACAGGTGCTGAGGTAAGCCTCGTGCTGAGGTATCGGGGTTGGTTGAGGCCTGGGTAGGGATACAGCAAAATACGCTTGCACACGTGACCTCACTAACCACAAACTGAGTACTTAACTGTGCGATCACACTGTAAGCACAAAGCGCATCTGACTATGGCGATGCAGTCAGAATCTGGTGATGCACTTGGTCGTGGTTGAGAACCCCGGGAAGCGCTAGTTGGCTCGTTTTTGTCAGGTATGAAGCACAACATGATTGATGGCGGAGCCAAGGTAGAAACAGCCAGGGCTGACTTGACTGTACTGCTGGTGAACAGTTGAGGAGATGGAGGGCCTTAGGCCATGCATGTCCGTCCTAACCAGGGGTGCGGGTGTCCAAGGATGCCTACAAAGGCACAGCGGCTGCGAAGTTGATAACATGCGACCTTCTTCTACCTTGCATAGCATAACCTTGCGAGTTTGTCCACTAGCAAGCAGCTCAAAACACAGCAAGGACAGCCTTAGATCGGGCCTGAATAAGCCTCCTTACTGGTTCCCGTCAGCCTTGGGCAGTGTGGAAGTTCCATCCAAGTAAGCAGCAGGTGCGTTGCCTCGGCTAGCGTGTATCATTGCATCGGGAGCAAACATGGCATGGGCAATGCCATAACCGAAGTAAACGCCGCTCCACCCGACCTTAACGAACAAGGAATCAAACTCAGGGGGTGTGCCGTTACATCTTGAGTGCAAAGTGAGAGCAGTAAGGCAGCTTCAAAGATTGTCATGCCGGGCAGTGCTGATTGCAGCAAAAAAAAGAAGTTTGCCAGTTCTGGGACAATTTGTGTGAATATGTCTGTATTACCGCCAGGAACCCTTGTGTGTCAGCAAACCTGTGTAGGTGTGTGTGTGAACCGCACACGGGGGGTGAACATCGGTGAACCTTATTGGTATTCTCCGTGTGCCCTGGCCTTAGGACCTGTGATGCTAACCCTGTAATTGTT
>QAXH01002270.1:0-11816 GCA_004335635.1 Chloromonas sp. AAM2 | reverse complement strand
GCGAGTGTGTGTGTGTGTGTGTGTGTGTGTGTATGTGTATATGTGCGTGTCGTTTTACATCGTCAGCGCTTTTGCTCCCCAATCAAGACTGAAAAGCGCATAGCAAACAGACAGGAGTTTCCCTCCCGTCACAATCTCTTGCATAAAGCCATCACCATGATGAGAAAGTCAGCCAGTGAGTGAGTGAGTGAGCGAATGAGTGAGTGGCATTTTTAATCTGTAACATCTGGCAAGTCGAACAGAAGATGGCTCCAGCATTCACATACATCATCATCATCATCATATCGCAGTGCAAAGGACTGCTGGTGCCATGACGGACCTGTGCAAAGAAGGCGCGCTCGACCGCCCGGGCCGCCTGCGGGCTGATGCCCGAGTTGAGCTGCGACTGACTAGGGTTCTTCACCGCGTAGTAGCCGAGCTTCAGAGGCCACCTGAGGGCAGGCAAGGGTGGGGTGAGGTTAGGACAGCAGCACTACATTGCATACCATTCCGGCTCAGTACGCCTGCTGAAATCACGAGTTTGCCAGTACGAGGCCCCTTCTGCCAGGCTGACCTTGTTGGCAGCCTACCTGTTGTTGCCATGGCCTGTTCGTGCCTGCAACCCTGGTCTTTGTGTTCGGTGCTTGCACCTGTACTGCTTGGAGCATGTGCTTCGAGATCAACATTTGCTGTCCTGTTAGCCAACACCCCACACGATTGTCCTTTGTGTTGCGTCTACGCCTTCTATTGTCGCACCCGCCACACTAGGGTTGTGCACTGTCCCCGTCTGCCTGCCACTTCTCCCTCGCTGCTTATGCCCCTGACCTCTTTCCCTGCATGACCGCGGTCCACAGCCCGTGGCACGCCTCCTCAATCATGTCGGGCTTGGTCAGCACTCCCAGCGTGCGGCGACCCTCGGGGTCAAGCTCGCGGGCCAGAGACAGTATACCCTACAGGACACACATACATGGTGTAATTGCACAGCAGCGCTGCGTCACTGACTGTCCTGGGGTTCAGCGCCGACCCATGCCAGCTGGTGGTATTGGCATGGCAGCATCTCTTAGACATTGTGTGTGGCCAGATCCGCACTGCATGCACTTGAGATCCGTTTCCCTACCGCATCCCTGACTGAAGAACCAGCGGCAATGGTTGCCCCGCCCATTGCGCTATCCGTAGATCAGTGCTGTTTGCTGTGCAGCTGACACAAGCCGGCCGTACCTAGTACGCTGCCGCGACCACGTATGAGGATTACTTGCTGACCAACTACGCCCAGCAACCCACCTCGTGGCTCCCATCATTCCCTGCCCCTCCCTGCCCAGCCCACCCCTCCACTGCCATCCTCAGCCCACCCCTCAATGCGCCCCTCAACGCGCCCCTCAACGCACCCCTAAACGCACACCACTACAATGTCCAAGGCATTGCAATATTTCCCGTGTTGCTCGCTCGCATACATCGGGTATACAAGACGGGCACTGTACCTGTGTGTCCAGGTCCTCCTTGCAACTGACAACTGCCACGATTACACTGGATGGCCGTGACGCGTAGTCACGGATGAGTGACGCAATCAGGGTCGGGTAGTCACTCTCGCCCACGCCGCGCGTGCGCAGCTCAGTGGCGTGAATGATGCCTGGGAGGTCAACCTGGCAGGAGGGGACAGAGTCATGGATGGGAGACAAGACTGAAGCGTGACGTGCCCAAGGCCAGTTGCCTCACAAGCAGGTTCGCTTGCATTGAAACTGCTGTGGTAGAAGCGCGTGCTGCAGCACAACCGACCTCTAACCGTGCTTTCAGTTCCAACCCGCCTGCCCTGTAATGTGTGCTGCCCCGGAAATGTAAGTCTTCGCATCATGTTCTGCCTGGTTGGAGTGCACGCATGGATGCGCTGCATATACCGGTGGATGCGCAGGACAGGTGGGCTCTTTGGATCTCCTTTACACTGTGCTATGCGGTTCCGGCTAGCCTGACGTAAGCCAGCCCTCACTGTCCCACAATTATCTCAGTCTAACATAACGCACTCAGAAATTCTGATATGAACCTATCAGATTGTCCCAGAACTGGCAAACTTCTTTTTTTGATTGGCCCAGCCTTTGCTGTTAGGCACGTTTCTAGGAAGCTAGTGCTTGACCTGACCCGAACCCTGCCCCCTAAGCTGCCTTCCCTCCCATGTCCCTCACCAGTGCTAGGCTGACAGGCGCACCCATGACCTCCACCACAATGGTATTGCGGCTGAATGCAGCACGCTCACTAGCAATTGGGGCCACAGGGGCCCTGGGAGACATCATGGGGGACATGGGGGTCATTGGGGGGCTGGAGCTGCTGTTGGTGGTAGATGTGGGCATGGGGCCGGGCATGGGCATGGGTGCGTCCAGGGTCAGCAGCGCGTCCTGTGCCGCTCGTACCGCGCCCTCCACATCGCACGGATCGCGAATATTGGCCTGCGGGGCGGGAAAGGGTGCGGAGAAAGGGAAAGGGTGAGGAGTGGGAAGGTCAGGAAAGAAAGGGTGAGCAGGAAGCTTGCCTGTTGTGGTGGCCAGGGAGGCATGCGGGACTGGCATGAAGGGCATACTGGACGAGGGTTGCAGGCATGGCATGATTGTGAGGGACGCAGCCGGGCACGTCCCGGTGCCACACAACTCCTCAGACTACATCCCATATCTATGACTGACCTCGCGGCCATTGCCTCCACGCATTGCTGATCAGAGCTGCCGGCATGGCTCGACTACCAGCTAATCAGGACACTCCCTAGTGCCACACCATTCCTCTGCAGCCCTTGCCTTGACGCAGTGCCCATTCCAAGACCACCCTAGCACAGGCCCATCAGTCCATCCACACCGCCCACCTTGACCATTGTGAGTTCAGGCGCCGGCAGCCTTGCCCCCTGCTGGTCCCACTCCCTCCGTATGCGCACGGCCGCTGCCCACCCCGCGCCCGGCGGCCCGTCCCGCAGCACCACCTCCATGGGGCACCGCGTGCAGGTCCCGTCACTGCGGGGAAGGGTGATGCCGCAGATCGCTTCTGCAGGGGCACACAGGCAGACAGCGAGCTGAGCTGAGAAGGTAGTGCGTGTGGCTGCACCCAAGTATGACTCTGTTCCACCGTGCCTCACCCAACTTCAGACCCAAACTTGAGCCCAATTATGTAAATCAGATTTACACATGAGCACACGCTAACGCCTTGGGATGTGCGCATATTGGGCTGACAAGGCTGCACAGGGCCGAGCAAGTCGGTGAATCTACAGAGCATCAATTGACTGGCTGCATGGTCCAGAAGAAGAGCACACAGATAGCGGGGTGGCAGCGAATCACATGCCCGCCCATGCACATTTGCTGGGCATGCTGGCCGTGATATTTAGGTCGTGCGGACAGCATACTTTGTATGTGCACATGTATGAGCAGATCCGTGCATGTGCTGCCTCACAGGATGCGAATAGAAGCCACCCTTAATTTTCCTGCTATCTTGCTCAGGATAGGTCAGAGCGGTGCACATCCAATCATGCGTGACAGAAAGGTTTCGTGGTGGAGAAAGATATGCTACCATGCAGGCCTGCCCATCATTGTCTGCGCTAATGCATGCCTGCGCTAACGTATGCTGTGTGTCAGCTGCTCATCCATGGCAGCATGCTCTCTCTGCATTACCTCTTGTATGCAGTGTGTCTGTTCCCTCACCTATGACGCTGCTCTTCCCCGCGGACTGGTTCCCCGCCACCACGACCTGCGGGAGGTCCAGCACTGCACTGGCGCCCGCGTCCCGCATGGCGGAGACCATGGCCAGCAGCTTGCGGCACATGTCAGCATAGTCTGAGCTCTGCAGCATGGGCCACACACACATCCGCATGGTCAGTGGCTTGAAGCAACCGTACATGGGTATCCATGCATGTATGCCAGGGTAGCAGGCGCATGCGCCCATTCTTTTGATGCTTCTTGCCTCAGTCAGATGATATTTGCACGCGTGTCAATTAAACACCTCTCGCATGTCATCAAGCAGCTCGCCAAAGCTCTATCGCACAAAGCTTCTAGCGGAGCGCATGTGTGTCACTGCATGAGCATGTCATGTGCATGTACTTCGAGGGAAGGCAAGCTTTCGGCAGCACCACACCTCTTGGTAGCATGCATGTCAATCTAGTGGTGCTTGTGGAGCTGGCATGCGTGCTTGTGCTAATGCCAAGCCGCATGGGCGCCCAGCTGTCGCCTTGTTCGCTACTGCTTTGTACCAGTATAGAGACATGAGTTGCTGGTTGTTGCTGCGTGCTGGCCAGGTAGTGGCATGGGGGTGTTTGTTGAGCTGTTCGCCAGCACATGTGGTGGGCGGGCCGCTGGGCCTTGGACTCCTTCGGAGCAAACGCACCTGAAGGCCATCGTCCTGTACTGTTAGATGTCCAAAGGCAACGTCATCGTTGAGCGTCAGAGACTCGTCGTCTACTCGCACTTCCTTCACAACAGGTGTGTTCTGGAAGCAGCAAAGCAGCAAATACGTCAGCTTTTGCAACCGGACTAGCAACACGGAATGGTTGTGCTTGCGGCTCATACCTGCCCAGGTGACTTGACAGCAACCGGTGCCTGTCGCGGCTCTTGGTACTTGACGGAGGGTTTGCCGCAGCACCCCATTTTGTGCTGTGGGCTGAATACACTGTCAGGTTTGTAAGTATGCGAGCGCACCAAGGCTGTTTGCTTGAGCTGAGCTGACAGACTGGCATGCCGGTTTTTTTGAGAGCAGCCTTTCCAGCACTTTTTTGTCGTTCATCAGCCTAGCTGAGCCCGTATAGCACTGTAGCCGCAGCGTGGTGTGATGATCATTCGGTAGTCCAAGATAGAGTATGACGCTTCTGCCAGCTGCACCTTACCTGCATGTGTCATCACAACCGGTGGATATGTAGGACAGGTGGGAATGCTGGGGAATGCTCTCTGAATCCCCTTTACACATGATCTGCGGTTTCGTTAGGCTGATGTAAGCATGCCATCAAGCACCTTGTGGGTTTGTCAGTGTGGCACCTTGTTATAGTTACAAACTACCACAGGTCTTGCTTGCTAAAAGGGCAGGCTACGAGGCCCGCAACTGTCGTATCGTTTTGGGTACAGGGCAGACAAGACCATCAACAGGAGCCTGAAGCAGCTGACAGAAAGCACAAGAATACAAACGAAGCCAAGAAATGAATTCAGTCAGATCACACATGCAAGTCACAGGGAAGAACGGTAAGGGCAGGGAATGAAGCCATGCCTGCTCCTCCCTCATTCTTAGTAACTGTCCAAGAATAACGAAAAGACTAGCAAGGTGTCCGTGTATTAGCACAAGAGCTGGGTGTGAACGTTGAGACTGCTGCTATTCCAGCCAGCATGTGGAACACGGAGGCCGGTCCTAGGGTTTCCGCCCCTCTGCTACTGTCTTGGCGGCCTGCATGGCTGTGGCCCCCGCCAGGAGGTCCCTGAAGGCAGGGGGCGGGGAGGTGACAGGCACCAATCGCCGCGCCTGGCCTGCACACACACACACACACACACACACACACACACACACACGGGCAGCAGTGGCAGGGAGCGGTGACACCGGCATCAGGGAGCGCTGCAGAGCTGGTGGCTGATACAGATGAGTGTGCAGTTGGCCGGTGCAAGTACGTTGACCCCTGCTACGCCCCGAGACAGACAGACGCCAGGGCAGGTCACGGAGCACACCGGAGCCGAGCAGGAGACTGCATCCCAAGATTGTGTGCCTCACCATTTCGTCGTCTCCCTTGCTTAGCCGCAGCGTGCACACACGCCCCGCTGCAATCAGGACGTTACGAAATGCCTGCGCCTGCATGTACAAACACAGACGCACGTGTGACCACTGTAACGCTCGCGTCTGAATCCCCTTACACAGTGCTATGCGGTTTCGGCTAGCCTGATGTAACACAGCCTGATGTACACACATTGAGAGGAGTGCAGGGCAGCGCGAGCTCTCACAAGGCAGCATGGGGGCATGTGCCCGCCGCAACCGTGCTCTGTCCACCACACATTGCTGCTACTACACCTCTGCAGCCTAGCCAGTCTTCACCTGCACAGGCCTGCAGCATGACTCCCTACCCTCTGCCTTGACTGGCCTCCTGTCACCTGTCGCCTGCCCATCCCCTTACCGTCTCATTGGTGCTCTTTGTGAAGGGCGTTCCCTCGTGCGGGTTGAAAATGATCAGGTTGATCATGCAGTAGATGTCCCGGGTCATGGCCACCAGCCTGTGTGCGTCCTCAAGCGAGTCGTTCACCCCCGCGAGCAGAACGTACTCGAGCAAGACAAAGCGATCGCCCCTGCAGTAGTGCGGCGCACAACACTGTGGCCGTTAGTGACGAGTGATGCTTGACATGTTTGGCGGGTGCGGTGCGATGTGTGCATGCCTGAACACTCAAGTGCAGTGGGTTTGTTCAGGAAAGCATCCCACCTGCAAGGACAATACAAGAAGGACAATACGAGCCCTTGCCTGTGGCCCAAAAGTACAGTTGGACATAGCACGGCGGGCAACAGCTGTCACGTGGGTAGTTGTGCAAAGCTTACAACACCTTAGGAATGGCATGCTGGGTGTGCGCAGCACCCGGGCTTGGCTGGAGCCAGATGACCGGGGTTAGAGGCCATTTGGTCGCCATGAACAGAACGGGAAAGCCTTGTACCCGCGGCCTGAAGAGTGACAACATGCCCGCACGCGTCGCGAGAGCTCCCTCCCCACCTTGCTCCCACAGGGAAGTGTTGTCTGAGCACGCCCAGGAGCTCGCCCAAGGGGTGGCGTCTGTTGGTGGGCACAATCCAGTCACGAACCTACACGAGGGGACACGAAAAGTAGGAGATAAAGAGGCTGTGCTGATGTCAAGCTGAGAGATGGGAGCAAAGCGGTTGAGGTGGGGAAGCAAGCCGATGCTCGGATGCCAAACTTGTGGCAGGCGCTACACGAGGAGTGATTTCACAACCCAACCCGTAAGCTCCCCAACCGAGGGGATTACACTGAACATAAGGCCACTGACTGGAGCTCAGAGGGTAGGTGCCTTAGTTTCTGCCAAACCATCAACCCCACAGCTTCAGTTACCTTTCCTTTGCACTCTCATCCTGGGCAGTGGTGGCATGCAATAGCAGCCTCCACTGGGCCTAACAGCAGGCCCAGCCTTGTGTCTATTTCCTTTTGTTTGTAGCTACACCGAATGATTCTTAAAGAAGCTGTCAGTATGGTCCCTGTCCGGCCCTTGACCATGATGGTGATCGCACCTCGTCAGTCGTCGCATGAAGCGACAGCGCCAGCTTGGCTTTGCAGCTGTCCAGAAACGTGCGCATTGCGTCCGCCAGCCCCACCGTGCTAACAAGTATCTTGTTGTGCGACAGCCCCAGCCCGTCAGTCAGGATGTCAATTGCAGCCATCACCACGTCATAGTTGTGGAGCGGCTCGCCCATGCCTGTGCATGACGGGACAAAGCTGGCATTAGACTCATGTGGTCAAACAACACCACGCCACAACAACGCTAGCAGTTGGCCCAATATTGCTGACAAGCCTCAGTTCTGGTGGCCGCATCTGTGGCGGGCTGACAGACTGCGAAAGTCTGGCTGACTGAGCTTCAACTGGAGGCGGCAGCACGTATGGCTAACTAAGACTTGACAGTTTACCACCCAACCAATCAGAACGCAACCTGCTTCTGAGTGATTAGCTACGTTATGCACTGCTTGTCATGTGGTCTGTTGTGCAAACCCTAGTGGGCTCTGATTTTGAGCACTAGCTCCCTTACGTCCAGCTCCTTACCCATGAAGACGATGTTCCCGATTGGGAAGGGCTCCACATCCCCTCTCCCTGTGCGCTTGCCCCTCCACCACTCGCTCCTGGGCCCGCCATTCCCACCCCCATCCCTGTCACCACTCCCGCTGACACCGCCTGGCGTGCCCGCCTGCCACCCCTGTTGCTGGTCCTGTTCCTCCTGCTCAGCAGCCAGCAGACTGAGTGCTCCCTGCGCCGCCTCCCCCTCATCCCCCAACCCCTCGGTGCCCTCCCCCTGATGTCCCAGTGCCCCCTCCCCCAGGCCACCCTGCACGCCGGCCGCGGCCCCGCCTAGCCCCGCTGCCCCCGCCGGTGCGGCTGGTGTCACAAGTGTTGCTGCAGCGTTGCCCACTGTCCCCGCTGGGCCGGCTGCCGCAACTGCCCCAACTGCCCCCGCTGATGTGACTGGTGTGGCTGCGGCTGCCTGTTCCGCCAGCCACCTCCTGGCCATGACTACCTGCTCCACGACCTGCGCACTGCTCAGGTTTCCCAACAGGCCCAGGCGCCCCGTGAAGCAGAACTGAACACAACAGCACAAGGGAAACGACAACAGTGAACAAAAGTGTAAACCTATGGATGTGGGTTTATGATGTGGGTCCGACGATGGGATGGTTTGCCCCACCGCACTGTCAGTTAACAACATGAGATCAGGCAACAGCCTACCTACCCCACTGCAATCCATACCGCTCTCCCCATCTTCCCCACTCTCCCCACCCCACGTGAAGTCCCTCACCTGGCAGTTCATAGCACACCCTGCGGCCAGCGGGACACAAAGCATGACCATTATCACAGGTGCATGACGCAGAAGCAAAATCTGTACGAAATGACGACGCTTCCCAGTTGGCATAGGCACTGAAGATGTGTTGCCCTTAAACTCCTTAGTCCCTTACACTGTGTTCGAAATCTCAAGCCCCTCAGGCCTGACATCCCAGACGGCATCCTTACTCACCGACTTGTGTTGACAAGCACGCCGTGTATCTGAGGTTCCGGTTCTTCCTGCTGGTCATGGGGATCAGCACCGTCTCCACGCTGCCTGTGGCCGTGCCCTCTGTCCCAATGAGCTTGAACACGAACTTGTGGGTGCCATCCCGCGCTGTGTGCACGGACTGAAGCTCTAAACCGCCAGAAACGTTCGCGCATGAAGCCATCTGCATGGGGCAAGCATGGAGGTGACAGTCAATTGACGATGTTAAGCAGCAACAAAGCATGAAAGGGCTCAGCAGTGGAGGCAGGCAGGCCTTATGCTGCGGCTGTCTGACTTGACTGTGCCTGCTGCACTTGTCAGCTGATGTTCCGATGGTGGTGTTGGTCTGTTCCTTGATTACCTTTGTTTTGAACGCTGCGCTGAATGCGATGGCCGAGTCCCCGTCCGTCTCCGAGAGGTCCCTGACCCAGTGGTTGGCGCCGTACAGAGCTCGGAACACCTGCCGGGCACGCCTGGGGCCCTCGCCTGGAGTGAGCAGGAACGGACAGGGTGGGGCAGGGTTGGGCAGGGCAACGGGCAAGGGACAAGGTGGCAGGCTGAGGAAGGGGGACGGACAAGGGGCATGGGCAAAGGTGGGCGGCAGGATTAGGCTGGCTTAGGGCTGTGAACGGGCACCAAGCAGGCGGTTTGGGTTGTTTGTCTAGTGCACCTTGTAAGCCATGTGCACCTTGTAAGCCATGTGCAGCAAAGTCTCTCGCTTCCCGTGTTAAGGAAGCAGCATGGTTCAGGTGTTAATGCACACCGCCACCTCACTCACACAAAATGTGTGCTGACAATGATCAGTTGTGGTTTGCCCGCCTGCGTCCCTGATGCCCCTTGCGAGTTTAAACACGGATACCTCAACAGCCCTGACATCAACCAGTGTCATTCAGGCTGATGATCGTCATCAACTGTTCGAGATTGCACACACAGACCTACAGCCCGGGAGTTGACGGGCAATACTCAGTTTCACCCAGGCCAACTGACATTCAAACTCCTGGCCAAACCGCGGCAATCAGCACTCCCATCTCACCCAGGCTTGCCATGTAGGCCTCCATCTCTGGAAGAGTTAGATTCTTCAGCATGGCCTTCCCTTGGCTGTCATACATGCCGTTGCGCTGCGGCAGCACGCCCAGCCCCGCATTGAGTGGCAGGGGCGGGAGCGGGGACACTGAGGGCGGTGGGACAAGCACTTCTGGGACCTGACCAACATCAGTGGCGGCGGCATGGGCTGTAATTGTGCGCCCGGTCGTCTGCAAAAGAACAGTAGGTTGCCCGGGACAATTCTTGTGTAAATGGTTAGTAGATTTAGCAAATCTAGGGAACATGCGAGAAAGCACCATGCATGCATCAGACAGGGGCTGCTTGGTTCGTCGCTGTGCACTGCCGCCTGCCGCCTGTAGCCACTTCTGTTTAGCTGCATGTACTGAACAGCAGCTTGTTGTTGCAGGTTGCAGCAGCATATCGGCTGGCTTATCTCTATAAGGCCTGAGAGCATATAGTAGCGCTTGAGCTGTGCTCTCGACGACCACACCATGCCAGGGTTATGGTGGTGGTTGACGTACCTGATTGACGCTCTCAGCATCGTCCCAATGCCGATGCTGAGGTCTCTGTCTCACAAATGCTGTCAAAGCTTTCACGGTGGATGGGCGACTGACAACTGGCTGGCCGCCATGCAAGGGCTTCGTAGGATGGCCACCAATGAGACCTTGTTGGTGCCACATTATCAGCGTGTGCTGGTAAACATAGACAACCTTTTCAAACAGGCACAACTAATCATTACGCGATAGCAAGGGTTCACGCACTGCCGAAACAGAATTGCGTTACACCATGTTGTAAACTTGAGAGCCAAAACTTAGAAACAGAGCAGCATAACGGCAATGCAGCTCTGCTCTTCACGTTGACCTGCATGTGAAAGTGACATCGACATCGACAACTGGACACAAAACCAACTTGCCGAGACGCATCGATCAGGCTGCAGGCTCTACGTCCGCAAGTTGAGTCAGCCCAAGACAGATTAGCGCCATCGTCAGAAGAGAAAGAATACCTGAAATGCGATCCAGATTAGTTCAAGGCAACCTTCAGAATTTCAGAATGGGCACATGCCACAGGCTGCATGCATGGGCCGCCTCCAAGAGACCGGCCATGCAGCCAACGCGTGCATGGCACAGTAAAGCAGCAGTGGAGCAAATGCATGTGGCCTTTACGGCCCATGCTAGCCCCTGCGCACCACGCCTAATCTCTGGGCATTTCCTTGCGCCTGTCCGGGCTGTGCATGGGCCTGCATGGCGCCCGCTTGCCAACGCTCGGCTGGGCGCCTTGGATCGTGTGCGCATGAGCAGTGGCAGCAGCCTGACATCGGACGAGGAGGAGGAAGACATGGGCCCTCGCATGGTGTACCCTCCCATGAACCCTATGTTGGAGCAGGCAGAGGATTGGACCGCATTGCAGGTGTGTGTGCTGACGTACAGCACCCATAACACTAGTAGCATAAAGTGCCACCACTGATTGGATGACCATGACACCCAGCAGGGCTGTATAGATGGCCAGGCTGAACCACGCTGAAAGAAGCAGTGCTATCATGAAGCGTGAGGAACATATTTTACTTAAAAATCGCATGACTTCAGCACGCCTCAACGGAACTCCAACTCACCAGTGTTAACAGGTACCACCCCAGTACCTATTCCACACAATCATCAGTCAGCGTTGCGTCCCTCCCTCTCCCTCCTGCCTTGCAGACAGCGCTTGTATCGCATGGTACTGTGGAAGCGCTAGGGGTGGATGATGTGGTGGCGGTGCTGCGGAGGGCCACGCAGCTGGCCGCGCGCAGTCAGGACATTGCGGGTGGCGCCACGAGCGCGAGCACACGCCTGGTGGCCAGGACAGTGGTGGGTGAGGGGCGGGCATGTGGACATGGCACTATGGCCGGGCTGCGTGTGAAATGATCACCCCATGTAGTGTTCCACACTGAACAAGGCAGAGCAGCACCCAAAGCATGGCTGAGTGATGGTAGCCCCATTGGTGGTCTGCAAGCCCTCCTGGATGGCGCAGAGTTTCACACTATTGGCACTGTGAACGGGTACCAACAACGATGATCGTGCTCAAACGGCCACTCCTTGC
>QAXH01002267.1:0-12969 GCA_004335635.1 Chloromonas sp. AAM2 | reverse complement strand
TAGCCGTAGCCGTAGCCGTAGCCGTAGCCGTAGCCGTAGCCGTAGCCGTAGCCGTAGCCATAGCCATAGCCATAGCCATAGCCATGGCCATGGCCATGGCCATAGCCATAGCCATAGCCATAGTCATAGTCATAGTCATTGTCATACAACTGCGGCAATTGTACTCAGTAAGTCAATTGCTAACCACGTACAATCGATCAGCGGCTCAGGTTGCGTTGATAGTATTGCCTGAGAACTGACCAATAGGACGCAGGGGCCTAGATTGACTGCAACCTAAAGCTGAATACCCTAACTGGTATACGATGTTTGCAGACTGATACAGGGCGCTAAAAGAAAGCTTTCGCATGAAAAGAAGTCCTTTGGCCGTTTGGGGGCGAGTGTGGGCCAAGGAATGGGGTCTCACGCATGGCTGTTTGAGCAGGGAGGGAAGGGGCGGTCACTTTCTAGGCGTAAAACGGGGGAAACGGCAGGGAAGGGACGGAGTGTTCAGTCTTTCTTTGGGGAGGGGCCTCCTGGTCGATGAAGTGCACTGAAAGGAAGGACACCATTCTGGAAGGACACCCAAATACAATACAGTACGGGTGTTCGTATGTACCGAACCTATATGACATCAGTGCATGGAGACGTACAAAGGTGTATGGAGGTTTGGATCAGTAAGCCGGGAGCGCCAGTGCCACGTCAAGTGTGAAATAAAAGGCTCTCAATAGCCAATGCCTTTTTTACATGTACTTTCAGGCAAGCGGCAACTATCTGGCGTTTGGTACCTGGCGTGCCAGTGAACCAGCCCACACATGTTGCCTGGGGCAAGGGCTTCTTCCCACTCGATCCTTGATCTGGCCAACCACTCACTTCCCAAGCAACTACAGAGCGTTCAACCTCGCCATGTCGACCATGTTAACTACAATTGTGCACACAGGCGTCTTCCGTACATGATCAGCTATGCATCACAGCATTATACTTGCGTTCCAGTTCGTCAAGCGATCACATCACTCTTACGAACACAGAACGATGCCCGACGTGCTTGATAAACGATGGCGACGCTTAACAAACGACTCTTGACAAAGAGCCTGAGCAAACACGTGCCTGTACAATGCACGTACAAGTGGTAAAAAAGTAGTTTGCCAGTTCTGGGACAATTGCTGGGATTCTCAGGAGGGTTGGCCTTAAGGCTGGCACGACTACAACTACTAGTGCATACCTCAACTACAAGTGCATACCTCAACTACAAGCTTTGCCCAATCTCTTCACGAGGCACTTTGTTGTAACATCAACCACATTTGTTGTGAGCTGTGAGGTCATCTGTGACGTGAATTGTTCCTCCTGTAAGCAGGGTACCAACATGCAGGTGAAGGGGATTATGGCACTCCGAGATAGTAGTGTGGCAGGGTGCTTTGCTGTCCGCAGACCCCGTTTTGCCTGGAAAGCTTGAAAGTCATGCTTCTTGACCCGCTAAAGGGCATGTTGCATTCATCGTTTTGATCCCGTTCATTTTGTGGACCCACTGAAGGGCTGCCATTTTGTGCCCATAACCACGTTGAACTTGCAGTCACGTCTGATGAAGCAAAAGAGGCGTGTTTGCTTCGTGGGGCGTAGCCAAACCAGGCGTGTGCACAACGGCCTGCTTGTGGCACTTGATCTCTCTAGAGGGAGAAGGCACCTTCAGCCGAGGCAGTCCACGGCCTCATAGATGAAGACACCAGGAAGAGTGACGCCTAATAAGCCACTCCACCCATGCTGCATTTAGTGGCCACTTGCAACTACAACACACATCACCAACACTGGTTCATGGCGGTATTCCCAGGATTGCCCCAGAACTGGCAAATATCTTTCTTTCTTGTCTTATTTTTGGATAACCTATGGGCATGACTGTTGTGCTTGATTACCAGAGGGCGCAGGGCGCTGCAGCTTCGGCAGACCTCAACCACAAGTGTACTGCCAACCATCATAGAGTTACACCGAGTTGGTTACAATCAAAGGCCACAGGTTGCTTGCCAACATGCAAGTGGCCGCAAATGTAAAGACGTGCAGCTATCTATGTATGGTTGGGAGCCCCGATGCCAATTTGTGTAATGATCAAAAGCTGTGGCCTTGTGCTCGAGAATCATTCGCAATGTCAATGTCATTGAACGACGCAGGCCTTGAATGACAGGATCAGATGATTGTGAACAAGACCAAAGGAGACACGCCCACCACAAACACGACCACAACAGGCGTCTCACACACTCGATCAACTTGACGGTGCGGGTTGCATAGGCCAGAAAATCATGCATTTCAGCCTACTAGACGGATGGCAAGGCGAGGGGGTACTACCACCATATGGCACCACCACCCTTGTTTCACGTTGGCAGCCCATGCAAGAGACCTGTCTGGATATCGTCCTAACAAACCCCGAGCAGCAGAAGTTGAGTTTTAAAAAGATGAGAAAAGACGCAAAAGAAGTCAGAGCACGGAGGGGAATTTAGGGGCAACTGAAGGCTACTGCCAAAGTACAAGGAATACTCCACATATTATAAAAGCAACTGTCAGAATGCGAGGAGTAGTCAAGGTTCAATAGAGGCCTGCAGTACTTCATGCCAAGGGCAAATTCTCAGGCTTAGAATGCGCCTGTATCTGTGCTTTGTTTTGCGTTTTAAGGGTTGTGAGTTCAACAAGCATTTTGAACAGCCGTTCCATGGATGGCCCAAGGCTGAGAGTTTCCGAGATGAGTTCAACATAAAACAAGCCCATGGCACAGCGCATCGCTGCGAAGCACATTATGATGGGGCCATGTAGCCACCCACTGCATGCAGTCAACCACTGCATGTAGTCACCCACTGCATGTAGTCAGCCACCACGTGTGACGGTTTCTCCTTACCTAACCGAGCTGCACTGTTCAGCCTGTACTCTCCTCCCAGGCCTGTGCTCAGACGACTTGCAGGCAGCCTGCAGGCAGTCTGCGCTGAACAAAACAAAACAGAACCGGGCTGTCCCTACGGTTGACCAGTCATGAACATTTTCTGAACACGAGATCTTGCCTTTGAACTGCCTAGCCAAGACAACGCCAGGAATGCCAACACCCACACAGCCAGGTTGAGCCAGACACTATCCGATGCCACAGCAGCGTCCTCAGCCGACATCAAAATGGCTTGCAGCTCGCGTTTGGCCTGGGTCAGGAGGGAAGGGTCTTGGTCGATAAGAGACACGATCTGGTTGTACTGACTTGACGACATGGTCTGCAAACCAGGTCAGGAAAACGGTAGAAAATCAACAAAGACAACTGAGGCGTACATGAGCACTGCAACAACACGGTTTCATTGCTTGGTTCAAATTCAAGCACTAGCACAACCTAGCTGGACTTTCATTGCCTGCATGGACTGTTATCATGGCACGCATGGCTTCTTGCTTAGCCTTCTGTGCTCTGTTTCTGTCTTCCGTAGCCGGCTGTGTTCTATTCTGCTTTTTTCTTTCTTTTGCCTTCGAGCTTATTCCTGCCTTTCTTCTCCTTTCTTGCTCAGGCTAGGTCAGGGCGGTACCCCTCCCTTCCCTGACATAACACATCAATCAGTCCAGCCCTCACCGTAACGCTTGACATGATACTATATCAAGATGCTGCGCAGTTTTTTGGCACTGTTTGGTGCTGAGAGCCAATGGCGACAAGCAAGCACGAACCTGCTTTGCTTGAACTTGATCCGGTTGACGTATGCACAGAATCTTGTTGCTGCCCGCCGGCCATGTTGGCAGAGGGGCTTGTGTCGGTCCTGTGGCGGGCGGGCGCTGGAATGCTGCGGCCGCGTGGACAGCATACACACAGGCTGGTGTGTGCCAGATGATGCAGCGGCACACTCACAACACAGAGCACAGACACCTAACAGTAACTGCAACACATGCGGATGACCGCCAGTTGACAGTTTCCCTGCATGTGGCTGGCT
Organism: Chloromonas sp. AAM2; assembly: GCA_004335635.1. NCBI lineage: Eukaryota > Viridiplantae > Chlorophyta > Chlorophyceae > Chlamydomonadales > Chlamydomonadaceae > Chloromonas > Chloromonas sp. AAM2. The sequence goes on along the minus strand of QAXH01002267.1, from coordinate 9,061 downwards.
GCTGCCTGAGCAGCAGTGCAACACCGATGCATGCAGGCACAGCACCACAAGCACGCAGCGCCCGTTCACACAGCCACAAAGACAGTCTGGCCTGCAGGCATGAACTTGGGGCCCTTGCTCTTGGTCTTGTCCATATTGGTCTTGTCCACATTGTGGTACGAGCAGCATGTTCTGGCGCACCAAGCACCAAGCACCTACCCATGCCCTGGCTGGGCTATTACATGCAAGGCATGTGGTGTCTGCCATGCTTCTGTGCAGGAGGTCAGGCCAAGGCAAGCATAACCGCCAACCGCAAGCCAGTTAGTGTTCCTGCCCATGACATCTCTGTCAACTAACTCACAGTTAGGATCACGTGCCAGTGAGATCTCTGTCAACTCCACGTCCTGCTCCCTGAACATGGCCATGCCTTCTGCATGGGACAGGCACCTGCGGGCCCAGGCAGGCGCACCACGAGCTGTGTTCAAACAGGGCTTGGCCTGGTCATGCAACTAGGACGGAAATCGGCGTCAAGCAGATGGATCCCTGCCGGGATGTGGACACTCAGCTGACATTATATTCTGCCATGCTTATAGCAGCGCTTACAGACTTGCTTCTGAACTTGTTCTGCCACGCTTACGGACAGTATTACGGACACACCCTGCCAGATCTCTGTGCTGCCGCTGCCATGAGTGGCTCTCAAATCAAAGCCGAACTCGGCATCATCTCCCTTCCATTTTGCGCAAGAAAAAAACAAAAGCAAACGAGGACAACGGCTGCAAACGCCCAACTTTCATGAGCAGGGAAACCTGATCTATATGCCATCCCAAACGCAGAATGCCTCCAGCCCTGTCCCCTTCCCGTATCATACGCAGGCATCCCGCCGCCCACCTGCCCCCGCTCCTGTCCTTGTCGGTGTCGTCCCATACCCCCCCCTCCATGGCGCACAGCTGCGGGTTGGGGCTGTGGGCCAGCAGGCAGCGCGACCCAGCGCCCACCCACTGGATCTGCAGGTTACCAGTCAGCGAAACCCACTGACACAGTTGCAGCGTTACTCGGGGCAACTGCCTTTATGAAAAGCGCCAACACAATTTAATCGATGGACTACCATTTGACATAGGCTATATCCGTGACTGATACTGTTGCAGCAAGGAACCACATGCAGTGAGCGGGTCACGGTCGTGGCTGCAGCAGGCCATTCAAGCAGCCGGTCACGTTATCCTTATCATAAACCCCTTGAGCACCCCTATTATCTACATCCTAGTGAGAGCATGTCAGGGACTGCAGAGGGAAGACTAACTGTTGCCCTAACGCTCGCCAAATGCGAACAGTCATGCAGCAGGCTGCTGAAGGGCCCTGCGCATGTCCAGCTGAATCCAGCTGCTACCGGCGGCGTGTTCAACTGCACTTCAACATTTCAGAGGTCTGTAAGCTTTGCGGCCAACGATATATGACCAGCCCGTGAGCCCACCTTCCAGCCTGTTGATGCCACATGGTGCGCTGCCACCGCGTCATGAAGGCCGTAGAACTTCTCCTGTGGTTTCAGGTAAACGACATAGCACAGTGATGTACAAATAGTTGCTTACAGGGTTCGGATATAACCGGGATGTACACCTTACTGTACTCCAACGTGCTTTCCTCGTACAACATGCATACGGGCATACATCTCTCATACATACTGTGAACTGTATATGATACTGTATATGGTACTGTATATGATACTGTGAACTGTATATGAGGCAAGATGTGAGATGTGAGGCAGCAGGAGCCGTCACGTGTCTCAGCACCCCATCGACCTCGTCACAGGGGCCACTGTGAACATCTGCTTGGCCACTCTTTCAAGCGGCTCCACCACCTGGGTACTGCGCGGGTGTCTCGTGCCCCCAGACACTTAGCTTCAGCCTATCAGGCGCGAACGGGCAGCAGGCCACATGCAACTGGCCGCCATCAACCAGCATCACCCTGGCAGGGCAGCTTTGGGGCCCCCACTACATGGGAACAAATCCGCATGCCCGGACAGCAGCTGGTGGTGGACCCGGACAATGAGTGAAAGTCCGTTTCTTGAACGTTTGAACGGAGTCGATGTGTGTGTGAGAAGACCGTGATTGACATGCACGAACCCATGGACTCACGTGGTTGGTCAACTCGGGCAGCCTCGTATACCCCAAACCCTCGCTTGTCCACCTGCGCGCAACAGAGCGTGACGTCAAACCACCTGCGCTTACACCTAAGTGATTGTGACACCTGAGATTGTTTTCACGGAATTCCAATCCACATGAATGCAGTGGTTGCTGTGCTTTTGACAGCTTCTGCACCAGGGCTTCAAACCGACTTAAGTGTGTAAAAAGGGAATCTCTTTGCTTGCAAGAAACTAGACGCTCACTTTTTCCAGTCCAGCACAAAGGCCGCCAGGTCCGTCTGGCCGAGCCTCAGCAGGTTCTGTTTGCACATCATGCCGCCCTGACTTGCGTCAAAGCGCTCACACTGGCGCACTGCACACGAAAGCAGGGACACCAATGCGATACTTGAGTCTGACCATGTTTGTATTTTGTAAATGGTTCAGTTGCATACATCAAGTCCGGCTGCAGGTCAAAAGCATCATAACATTGCGTATGACGGTGCCCACAGGACCACTCCTGTTCTCTGTTGAAACTCTTAGGGTATAAGAAGGGTTAAAGGGTTGTAATGCAGTCACTCATTACAAATGGTTTCGCTTCATTAACACAAGCTCGGATACAGGGTGGTGGAGTGATACATGAGCTCATGTGAATTTGCCCTCTTGCCTGGCATGACATGCGCCACACATTGTGCGCTGGACACATGGCTCCAAAACAAATCAGCGTACATCCCAATGTGGGCATGCAGCACCAGTTCCCCAGCTATATTTCTCGCCTTCTCGCTGTTCCTTGTGATAAAAATTGGCAAGGGAATCCCATGCCTGCAAATGACCCACGCCAGGCCCGCCACTCACACGTCAGCCTGTGGAACCGGCTGTAGAAGTCGAACGCTAGCACCTCCGCCCAGGCCGGCCCCGCTGCCACTTCTGACCAGAAGGCGGGGTCGTAGGCGTTGTCCCCGTTTGTGGCCGTCACCCAGCGTGTGCTGGGGTCACAGGCTGCGGGAAACACACAACGCAAAATGTTATGTTTTGTTACTGATGGTAGGTCAGGCCGGTTCCGTGTCTTGTGACGCTTTCCTGGCGTGAACAGACAGTGTTTTGTTATCTTGCTCAGGGCGGGCCAGGCCGGTGAGCTAGGGTAATTCAAGTTTCGCTTTGACGGCAGCTGATACCGACTAGTTGGCGAGGGAAAGTAAACTGTGGATCTATCAGTTGACTGAAAGAGGTTGCAAATTGAGCCGACAAAAGGAAGTGTCTTGCAAATTGGAATTCTACGATTAGCAGAAAAAGCCTGCGAACCAGCAATCTGTTGAATCTGCTCTCTGTGTGCTCGCCAAAGTAGCCGGACAACTCGCTCTGTTCCTCGGTCCTTGGAGGCGGCAGCTCGAAGCTTTTTGGGCGAAGCCTAACTAGTCAAGTCGGAGGACTGCTCAAAAGGGGGAAAAATGGGTAAACTACTGCTCATCAGCAAAGCCAAGTCAAAGCACCTTCCTTGCAGCCTTACCATCTACGGCCTTGTCTGTCGCTCCGAACACTAGGTGGTGGTAGTACCCCTTGGCCTGGCCATCCGGCTGGTAGGCTGAGTAGTCGGCCCCGATCTGCAAGCACAGCAGTTCAGCGTTCCCTTCACAGCAGTGAACTGACCGACATCATGAAGGTCGTAACACGAGGACCGCCAACACTTAATTTCAGAAGCTTCCACGCGAGCTCCGATAATTTAAGTGCTCGTGTTGACTGGGGGACGTACAGTAGGCAATGCTCAACCGATGCGGGCTCATATGTAACTGAAGTGCCTGGTCATGGTCACTGACTGCCATGGAGGCTGCATAAAGCAAACATTTGATCAGTGGTGGAGCATGCATAGAGCCACATGCTCAGTACGGCAACCCGGGAGCAGAACATTATGGGTCGGTCAACACACCATCGCTGGCAAGTGTTGGCCAAAGATGACAAAGAAGGTTAAGAGAAAAAGCCTTGTGGTCGAAAGCAACTTCGTGGTTGTTCTGCATGCACTCCGCGTACACCCCCATGGCAGAGCCTGACCTTTTTCCATGCTGTCAGGAGACACACCCTGGGTATCAACCCTCTGCATGCATGCCTTAGTCATAGCATGCACAGTCATTGCATGAGCACACTCACGCGCATGGAGTGTATCTTGATGCGTGGGTCGCTCAGGGCGGCAACCATATCAGGCAGAGCGGGGAAGGGGCGGCCGTCCACCACCACAATCAGCACCTGCCAAGCCTGGAGAGACGGACAGGGTAAAGCAAGTGTGTGGCAGGCTATGAGCTAAAGCAAGTTGAAGAGAGAGCTGCAGGCAGCTGGAACAATCTAGAAATCGGTGCAGCAATCTGCAACATTCACAGGACTGCACGTGCCACCAGCACCTCCCAACCATGGCCTCAAGTACATGCGCCCCTGATTAGCAAGCTGATCGTCGACGTAGGAATTTCAATATAACAACAGCACAGAGGTGCCCGAGTAACAAGAGCAGGTTGGTGTTTCTTTGCTGGCTTGTTTGCCAGCAGTGCAGCAGCAATAACAGCGACCAATGCATGAACAGACCATGGACCGAGCCGCCAACTGGACACACCGCACACGCGCACGCACACGCACACACGCACGCGCACACGCGCACACACACCTGGTGTGCACTTGAGAGCAGACTCTCCAGCAACTGTCTGAGTGGCCCCGGCGTCCCGTCCTTCCCCGGGCCGTGCGCATGGTAGGTCCTGACCACCACACACACATGCGCAGGCCGGGAACGGCCAGCGGCCGACAGCTGCTCGTGGGCTGACAGATCCGTCTGCCTGGCAGACATGCGCTTGAAGGACAGTGAGGGCGGGCTGGAGACCATTGACTGACTCCTTAGCTGCATCATGAGCACCAGTTGCTGCAGCACATGGGATCAGAAGAGAACCTGTCGTGATTGCATGCTGAGCCGAGCAGACACGGGAGCCGAACAGCCAGCGGCGCATGGATGACTGGGCTTTGCCTACCCAGCAACTGCCTTTTCTCTTTTGGCTCTGAAGCAGACCCTGAACCTTGTATTTGCTTGATGTTTGGGGTCATCATGCCCATGCTTTGTTTGGGGTGGTGTCGCTGGATGCTGCTGAGCGCCTAGCTGGTTGGTCTTGCGGGACTGTGGGTTGAACCATGATAAGCCATGTAATGAGTAAATGAATGAATATGAATGAATATGAATGCATGTGCTGCCGGCGGCAGCTTGCCACGCAATCAGCAGGTTCCCCTTGGTTCATTGCATGTGCCCCACGAGACATACCTGCATGCTGTGTGAAGCAGTCATGGCGGATGTGGCGTCCGCATTTTTGGCATGAAGAGTCTGCAGTGCATCTTCGGTCTCCATCCTGTGGACGCAACACGCACAGGATTGATGGTTACACACCAGTGACGTAGTTGGGCTACATTTCAAATTCATGACGCAAAAATGGAGTTTTTGAAGTGATCATGCTCCTGGCACTGACAGGTGACCAGCACAAGGGCCACCAACCCTTGCTACCTCGATGGGAGTGCCCTTTACTTGTATGGAACAACGAATGGTATGCTTACCCACCTTGTAAGAGCATCAAGCGAAATTTTGAAAAATCATTATGCTACAAATGTGGCACCAGACAAAACTCCACCAGTAAATTTCTCTGCTCACAAGAACTTGTCAGCAAGAGGGGGGAGCCATCTGCACAGCCGATCACAGTTGGAACACACAGACACAACAACGGCAGATCTGCAGCTTGGTGGGTGGCTGCATCATTGATATCCTGTACATAATCAAGGTGGAATATGCATGCTGTGTGAAGCGGTCATGGCGGCAGCGCAATCAAGGGCAGGCACACACCCACTGGTGGCCACTGCAACTGCCATGGCTGGGCTGCTGACATGTGGCGATGACAAGGGGGCACACCCAACACGCCTCACACCAGGCTAGTCTGCAGTTCAATGGTTAATATAAAGCTGGTATAACTAGTGTGCACTATGCAGAGTCATTGCACGACCAACCTGACAGGATTGTCTTCTTTGGCATCTTGCAGCACTTTGTTCAACTGCTGAACGGCCTCCTCTTGCTGCCGACTCAACTCCGTCTCTTGACGCTTTTGGTACAAGGACAGCAGCTGGGTCATGCGCACCATGCGAGGAACATTCGACAGGCCGCACAGTCGGCGTGAGTACGTCTGTGCAGGTCACGGTCAGAGGTTGCGTTGTGTGAGCCGGGCATAGAGAGCCAGGAAGGCTGGGCAGGTCGCTGAAAATTCTGGTGCTGCTAAACCTCTGCCTTGTCCTGCCCTTGCTTACAAGGAAGGAGTGCACACCATGAAGCACGTCCAACGCAAACATCAACTACTTGCGCAACTTGCAAAAATTTCTCCTAGTAAAGGGGAATCTGACCGTGTCAGCAAGGGGTGGCACACACAGGGATCACTTGCTTGGTGTACTCTTGTTATTACCCAGAACAGTAGCTAGCTGTTGTCACAACAGTGTATTTACTCTCTCACCTTAACCTCATGTGCATGCCAGCAGATATGCCGTGAACCGCATGCATGGTGATCCCGCATGCAGCCTAACCTCCCTAAGCGGACAGCTCGAGTGTGCATGGAAAATCAGAGCGATATGGACGCCTACCTGCTCTACCCACAGCCACACACCGGGACCGACCAGAGTGCCGACAAACCATGTCACGATTAATGCAAATAGGGCGCACATGCCTCTTCTGTGAAGGACTGCATGGCAACGGCCTCCAGCGCTCGTGTAGCGCCTGGGAGGCTGCATTCCCTCTGGCCGGGCTGCATAATCAGACTGCATGTCTGTCAAACACGTCGACTTTCTATTTTTCCTGCCGTACAAAACGAACAACGCCCAAGTCCAACAACATGCTGAGCCAGTCATCTCCACCTTGGTCGCCCTGCGACTGAACCGTCCAAGCTTTGCAGAGCATGCTTCTCTTGGAGCGTGCTACGGATGCTTTGCAACAACCTCTCAACCTCATGAGAGTGCTGGGCATTGTCCATAACCCTGACACTGGGCATCGTGCATAATCCGGACGCATTGACTTTGAAATCATGCGTGCGCGGCTTCAACACACAACATGGCAATTGTACGGAACCCCGTTGAACTGTGGTGGATGGCGTCCAATGGTGGGCGAATTTTCGAGGCCGAAGGAGGCAGCGGAATGGTGAGTTGATGATTGCATGCGTACTATAGTAGCAGTGAGGCGCCTGTGCGTGAGTTGCAGATCTGCCTGTTGAGGGATTATCACGGTGGCTCATTTTCTCATTTTTCCATGTCTGTACAGGGTGAGGATGATATGCTTTCACCCTGCATTGCCGGTTAGCAACTGGCCCGAATGGGGGATGCAGATGTTTAGTTCACTTAGGCCGCAGAACAGCCCACAACTCAGGGGCAGGGTACAGAGCAAGAGCCGATGCCACTTACTTCAAGGGCCCACCTTGGTAGGCGGCACAGGATTCTCATACAATGGTGGTGCAGTTCTCCAAAAGCAGAGGATGGAACGAGCTTGCGCATAGGCGCACCCTCTAGCCTTGTCCCAGCATTCACAGGCCGATGTTCCAAAGACAATCATAAATCCAATGTGCAGTGGGCTTAATGCCACTCGGAACGATATCTCCAGAAGGACAGTTTTGTCTTTTGCAAGGCATTGTTGCGACATGTCAGGCGAAATGAAATGTCAGCTACACACCAGTGCAACAGCAGCGGCGGCGGCAGCGGGTGGGTATGACACACTGCAGGCATGTCTGCATGTGTTGCATGCAGGGTGTGCTGGCCAGCCAGTGGCACTGCAATAGTGTTGTGGCGCGCACGTGCCATGGCAGCATGCAATAAGGCACAGCATCAGGCGGTGGTTGGGACGGCGGCTTGGCACGAAACTGCATCACCTGCGTACCATGTGTGCGGCAGCATGTGCGGTGCATTTATGAAGCACGTGTGTGCAGTAGGTGTAAACAGCCAGGATGTGTCAGACGTGTGGTTGTAACATATAGTATATGCAGTGCATTCAAAAAGCGCATGTATGAACAGCCAGGTGCATGTTTTTGTTAAATCCTTGCATACGAGCACATCATACGTTGCAGCATTATCACCTTCCCTACAACTCTCGTGGAAAACACATTGCCACGTAGTCGTGCTTACTGGTGCACACTGTTGCAGAACAAACAATTGCTCAAATACTAGAGGAGATACGTGGAGAGTTTGACGGATACAACCGGTTTCTGGAGCCTGTCAAGGAGAGGGAAATGCTGCCACTGTGGACTGCAGCCATTTGGTACATCCTGCATCTAAGCCTACTCCCCCGCCATGCACTGCCGTTGTGCAGGCGCACCATTGGCACGATCTGTGGTCCAGCCTTGTACCAGTCAGGAGCAAACTGAACTGCTTGCAGGTTTACAGTTTGGGGCTGGCGCGACTGCTTCATGCATACCTCTTCTCATCAAGGATAAGAGTGGCGGTAGCTCTTTACAGCTTCCTTTTGGGTTTGGCAGTCTTTTGTGGTCTCAGGGCGTGGGTGCCTGTCACAGCCTGGGTGTTCTCCTGCTAGCAAGCATGCACCGAGATCATCAGAAGGATGACATGAAGACGCTGAAAGAGCACGTTGACAAGCTGAAGCGCGTGCAGTCCAAGTTACAGCAGATGTTACAGCAGCACCAACCTAACCTGGGAACACTGATGCAGACGGAAGTCTGCAAACGATATAATAACAGAGTGTTGGTCATATCGTAGCCATCTCCTTTACACCTCCACCACTTAGCAGCTACGCATTCATTCTCTAGATCCAGGTACAGGTACAGGTACTACAGGTACAGGTACACTTGCTGCCATCTGGCCACCCGCCTCCTTGGGGAGGTAGCCAAGCCCTCCACCCCCCGACTGAGACATCCGCAACGCTTCATTGGGCACTAGACACATGCCGCCTAATGTAGGTCACACCCGAGAACCCAT
>QAXH01002264.1:0-15098 GCA_004335635.1 Chloromonas sp. AAM2 | reverse complement strand
GTGACTGATACAGCACACGTGCAGTATGATACAGACATCTGTAGGGAAGAGATGCATCGTGTGCCTGCATGACGTCGCATGCACGTTGCTGCCAACCTGCGACTCACTTCCAAGTAGGGTTTGGGCGAAGGAAGGTTCCGAAAGCTCACGGCGATTTGTAATCAAATGTTGAGCTACTCAACTGGGCTGCACGCAAACTGGGCTATACGCAATTTGGTACACAGCACCAAGGACCAAGTCTGACGATTCCAAAGAACACGGCAAATTTTAAACGCCCGGCATGCTGCAGCCGGCACAAACCTTTGTTAAGACCAGTTCTCATAAGGGCGGATAGGGGCAACAGGACCTCGTCAGCGAGACGTTAGCTCGTGGTGCCCGAGCCAACTACCAGACATGAGGCAGGCATGGCCAGGTCGACGCCAGAAGTCACATGCTGACACTGCGGGACCACTTTGACCAATGTCAAAAGGCTGCTCTGGGCCTGTAGTCTGACGGATAATGCGGCATTTTGGGCTTTAATGTGTATTACCAGGCATGGCCATGTGGTAATCAAGTGGCATCAAATTGTTCGCTTTGGCAGGTCTGGCATTAGCATTTGATGTTGTGAAACCTGTGGCAAATGACGATGAGCACAATTAGAATTAATGCTCATGAGCCACCGTAAATGCTAGCTCTCTTGCGATGGCCTCGCTTAGGTTAGTGCTCATATAGCACATGGCTGGCAGTTGACGGCCCAGCGTTGGGCACATGTGAGGCAAAGCAGCAAACTGACTGGCATAGATGTCAGCTTCCATATGAAGCTCCTGCTGTTGACCTGAGGATGCAAGGCGTACGAGCAGAGGTGCCTGGGTTGACATCTCTTTGTGTGACCTGCCACCACTTGGCATATACTTGCACATACTTGGCTTATACTTGCATATACTTGCATATACTTCCTCCTACCAGCCTAGCACGACCAGTCTTGACTTTGTGTACGCCCACATTCTAAAACCTGCGCAAGGAGGACGGCAATTTAGTCAAAAATTGTGCAAGGAGGTCAGCAATCCACTCATTCGACAGCGATCGAGTCAAGACCAGCCACTGACTAGTCATCATGTAGTGCTTGCACATGGATTATGCATAGCCAGGTACCAATCCCTTGATTGAAAGTCGTCGGAACCGAGTCAAGCCACAACCTCACAACATCGCAAAGACTTACAGGTGTGTGTGTATGGTTGGATTTCTCGCTTCTTCCTGCCTAAACAGAGACGTGTTTTAGCAAAAAGTATGCAAGCGTACGCGACTGTATACGAGACGCATACCAGCCTGTATACGCATGTGTGGAAATTCCCATGGCGTCTCGCACAGGGCACAGCATGCAGGCCTCATGGAGGAACTTGTTGTGGCCGAGGCCTGTTGTGGAGGTCGGCAGAGCGTGGATGGAGGAGAGTGGAGTTATCGCCGTTACTTTTCCTTGCGATCCTGGAGGTGCGGATATCCACGGCATCTTATCTGGGAGTGCTCGCAGAAGCCTTCTTGACCCATCGTTGTACTCCAAGCAGTGCGCGTACACACAAACGGTCTTGCAATGCAACTTATCGAAACGTGCTTCAATATCCAAAGGCAGAGTTCGAGCAAACTCTGTACCACCTTACTATCAGTGGTCAATTGTTCAGTGGCTTAGTAATTGCCTGCGAATGAGCACAACGGGTCTGCGGGCGAGCAACATGACTGCGCTACGCAAAGTGTCGTTGTATTAACGAGCCAAGATACAACTAGAGGAGAAGCCTGGGAGGACATCGTCAGGTTCTCGCACAACAGCAGGTTCCCGCACCGTCCCGCCTGAGCGCAGCCATGCTGCAGAGGCACTGCTCGGCATTGGACAGGTAGAGAGCTCACGCGCTGCTCAGATACTCAAGATGCCAGACACAGGCCGTACTCAGCTCTTATCTGCGATATATCTGCTTCATCTGGCAACATTTGCATGCAGGAGGTCACATGGAGCTCAGTCCACATCTATCCCTCAGCTTGGGGCAAGGTTTGCCCCAGCACCAGCACACTTTGGGCGTGCTCCACACAGCCCTGGGCTAGCAGGCCAATGTCCTGCACCACCAGCCATCTTTGCTAGCGGTCAGGAGTTTCTGCTGGGGCTTCTCATCCCAAAGAGACGCACAGCAAGCAAGAAGGTGAGCCTCAGCCAGTTTCCTTGGAACAGACCACCTGGTATGCAGCGGCGTGTCCAATGCTTGCTCTGTGCAAATCAACAGAGGATCATGCTTCAAACCGAGTATAACCACGGACATTACTAATCCAAGCGTACCGGCGGAAAGCGTGTCTCTGGCAGGCTGAGCATGCGAGCATGCTCACAATCCATGGCCAGCTAACCTAGGTTGACGCAACAGGGGGTGCACCGCACGCCACCTCCTGCGCCACTGCACCGCCTCATGCCCTGACCCATGCCCTCCTGGCACCTATCCATGCAGAACGGTAGCAACGGACACCATAGCCCTGACAGCGATGAAGATGACGACGATGACAATCATGCTGGTAACAAAGATATAAAAACCACCACCCGTGACTCCACCAACCAGGATGGCGACACAGCCACAAACTTGACCCTTTCCTTGGAGCCCTTTTTTGACGAAGACAGACATGTCAGCAGCCATGCAGAAACCGCCATCAACGGCAGTGCCACGTCACGTAATGGGCTGGCGGCTGCAGCGCATGTGTTGGAGGGTGACCATGCCAGTGCTAGTGGTCAGAGAACGGACAGGAAGTTGGACGGAGGACAGAATGAGCCAGCTGCAGCTAAGGCAGTGTCTGTGGATTTGAGTAAGATTCAGCCCGCCCCCGCGCCCAACAGGAGGGGCACGCCTACCACCGCACGGGCACCCAGTCCCGCACCTAAACGCGTGAGTGTCACTACACATGCTAGATACCAGGCATGCCGACTATGAAGCGTTCAGGAGTTACTTTGGCTGGGAAGTAGAGCTGGGGACCAGCACAGTCAAGTAAGTGGAATCTAGTACAGTACCTGCGCGAGTGAGTAATGGCCATGCAGGTGGTTTGCCGAGACCCTATAAGTTGAGCGTTGATTTTCAGTGCACACTGCTTGCAGTATAGAATGGCTGGTACGATTCAGAAAGTGGAACTTAGGACCAGAACAGCTGCCAAACTACAAAATGCTAACTCACTATCCTACACTGCGATACCCGCCATATGCCACACTCAAGTGCTGTTTGATCTGCAAAGATTTGCAAAAAGCACAGCAAGCGAGAAGCCGTGTAGTGGCGGTGGTTACAAGCACAAACATTGTGAAACATTCTGTAATAGTGTAGATGTAACAAGGTGAAACCAAAACAAGTGAGCTGTTGCATAGTGCTATCTGACCTCAAGATGGAGCCAGCATGCGCCACTACCTAGATACAACAGTCTGTGCATTGCAGCCCATGAAAGTTTGCGTACCGATGATATTGTATGGCTCTGCATTCCTGCATGCCCCACCATTCAGGTGCCTTTTCAGGCACTGCTGGTGCCAAGGACCCACAGCCATTTGTTCTTGCAAACTTGGTACCTTGCAGTAACTGACGTGTCGGTTTCCTTGCAAGCTGTGAAACCGCACGAAGCAAAATCCGCGTAAGGACCATAGTTCAAAAGCCGTCGTGTCGATTTCCACCACAATCAAGTACCAAGTAAGTCCTTGCCACGTTCAACGGCTTCCCCCACTGCTTCAGGGTTTGGAGCCATCCAACGGCATGAAGGCCCCGCACTCACGTCCCAAGTCACCCTCCTCATCCCGGCCCCCACAGCCCGTCAGCGCCACAACCAAGGCAGCCGCCACGGAAACGGCACCCGCTGCAACCGCTGTGGTGGGCCAAAGCCTGGACTCATTGGATAACGTGCTCAACGGTACGCACAGTAACAGTAACCGACAGTAATGATATCGGGAATGAGAGTGGGAGTGGAGGGCATGAGTGCACAGGGTGCGCTAGGTGGCAACTGCGGGTCAGGATTTTCTAAACAAAGCACTCCTTACCTGGGGTTTATTTGCCGTTTTTGCCAGCGTCCCTTGGAGCCCGTTTCCTGCTGCATTGTTTTGTTTTCTGTGTTGTGCAGTACGACAAAGGATGTGAAACAAAACTATTTTGTTGCAGGTGGTGGCAATGATGCTGGGGCAATGGCTTCGTCTGCAGCAGAAAACAGACGTCCCCTCGCCTCTGTGGAAGAGATTGCACCGGTGAAGCGGCTACCCAGCATTGAGGAAAAAGCACCTGTGAGGCGGCTGCCCAGCCTTGAAGAGAAAGCGCCAGTAAGACGAGTGCCTAGCATTGAAGAGCTGGCACCCGTCAGCCGACTGGCTAACAAGGCTGGCAAGGCCGCTCCCGGACCCACTCCCGTACCGCCAAAGGAAGGCGTCTCAAGAGCTGCTGACGTGGCAGAAACCGCCAGTAACCGTTCATCAGCACCATCATTCGTTGCTTCCTCCGCCACCTCCCAGAGCACATCAACACCTACCACAGCTGCGAAACCACACGCAGACACGGTAACAGCCACGCCCAGCCGAGATGCCCCGGTTCCTTCCCGGAAACCACCACCAGAAGACGACCAGCCAGTCAAGCAGCCAGCCACAGCCACAGCCACAACTCCCAGTATCAAACAAGGCTCCGCAGACGATACAAGCAAGCAAGCGGCCAATGCTACACCACCACCGCCTGCTGCTAGCACTATCCTCACAAATAAGGCGGCAATTGAGGCGGCTGCAAATGCAGGTACGGCTGATCTCCTACACCACGTTAGGCTTATATTCTTTTGCCAGACCAACACCAACGATGTGCTGCCTTGCCCATGCCACAAAAGGCCTGGGAAAGGAGCGCTGCACTGATGGTGGTTGTGCTTTGCTGTCTTTCTTTCTTGCAGGTGTGGCCGCTATTCGCAGTGCCTCGCCGCAGGCCATGCGCAGCTTGTCCCCGAGCCCGCCGCCGTCCCGCGCCCGCTCGCACTCCCCCATCCCCGGCGTGCCCAGGCGGCGGCTGTACCAGGCCGATCAGCTCATTCCCGGGGAGGACTACAGCGTTTATGACTTTCCTGAGGGACCCCGCTGGTCACTGCTCTCCCGCAAGCCCCTGGCGGGTGCGCCACAAAGCCGCACTCACATGCGTGCAAGGCACACGCACTTGCAGCATACAGCGCTTCTATGCAATGCAATAACACAACACCATGCACTTGCGGCATTCGACGTCTCAACGGTTCAACACTTTTGAAGTAGCGCTAGGGCATCTAAAATGCCTTCTGGCAGCTCCGCCCATTGTTCGCCCAGAATCTTTGCGTCCTCTCTCCTACAACAATAGTTCCACACCACTTCAGAACTCGCCTCAGGAACCCACTGAATGGCTGTATGATTGTCGCAATCCCGCAGCGTCTGGGGAACTAGAGATGTCAGAAGAGCAATTCAGGTGCAAGTCAATCCTGCGCCATTGCCCTTGCTCTGCTTGTCGCACGCTGCAGAGGGTACCTTGGACATAGTGCGGTGGGAGGGTCGGCGCATGCTGCGCATCTGGCTGCCTCCAGGTGCGTGGGGCGATGGGTGGCAAGATGGGCAGGCCTGCTGCTAGCTCGTGTGCATGCCCTGTCGATGCCATGTGCATCCTACCACGCCTGGCCACAGGCCGGGTCTCCGTTGAGGCAATTGTCAGGGGTGTAGACCAGCCGTGGACTGCAGGTCTCCTTCAGTACAGATCATCATGATCATCATCATGTGTGGTTCTCGCCCCGTTGTGTGTGCCTCAGCCCAGCGCCGCAGCTCAGCGCAATCTCAAAACTTTTACTGATATTGGTCATCATGTCATGTGATCAAGGCCTGAGTTCGTTGTCTTGAGTGCTCTTGCTCATCATTTGCACCCGTCTCCCTGCCAGCCCATGGCCAGAACGTGCCACTTACTGCATCACGTCCTGATCATCAGTCTCAGTGCTTGCATAACCATCAGAGTCAGTGCTTGCATAACCATCATCCTGGCGTGGTTGTGTGATAGCTTGTTCATGCCTCAGTTGTACCAAACCTATAATAGACTTCATACCACTGACTGCAGGTTACGACAAGGCCAGTGCCCAGATCCAGGGTGGCCTGCCCTCGGTCTTGCTTCATGACGCACAGAACCTGTTTGACCCCGAGCTGAGCGCATCAAGGACCACCTGGAAGGCGGCAGAAACCGCATCCCACGTGAGTAGCACGTGTGTAGTATGGCTTTTTGGTTGTCTCGTGTGGTTGAGGGTGAAGTGATTTGTGGCATGGATGTGTGTGTGAAGTGGTGTGTGAAAGTGTGTGAAAGTGTGTGGAGTGGTGTGTGGCGCGTGCTTTGTGGGGACAGAATGTCAGGTTCCCTGCAGGTCGTTAATTGTTTGGTTCTGCAGAGAAAAGGCCTTGAACGGTAGCCTAGGCTGCTTATTTGCTTACGGCTTCTTTTGCTCCGGCGGCGGTCATCCCTTCTCTTGTCTTGTGGCAGCTTCCTTGCTGTCAACAAGTGAAAGTATCCAAGTGTGTTGTACCTCTAAGCCAATGTATCCAATCATGTTTTCTGCAGTTGATTTGCACTGGGCGCTTGCCTCCCTTCGTGATCGTTGGCGTGGACCACCCCGGTCTGGCCAGGCCGTACGAGTACACGCCATACAAGGCGGGGACTGGGCCAGGTAGGCGCAGGATATCATGGCAAAGCGTTCACTCACATGGCATTCACAAACGCCAACCCATGGTGCTGCAGCAGAGCTGTACCTCGTACCATGCCTGATAGCAGCTGGAGATCTCCTGCGAGTTGGCCACCTGCTGTTCAGCAAGTCGGCGTGTTCTGCCCACACATTCCAATCGTACACAGGGCAAAAGTGAACAGTGAAATGTAAGCATCCATCACCACGCCTGTAAATCACAAACATCGCGATTAAACGTATTCCCATCTCCGGCCTGTTCTATGTGTCAAAGAAGCCGGAACAGGACACGGAACGGGATGGGCGCCGCCCTGACCTACTTGAGCAAGGAAACATATAATATGCGTTTGCCATGCCTGTCAAGCTGGGCAGCGGTACCAGGACAGGCGTTGAAGGCCGCAGATGGGATCGGCACTGCTGCCCTGTCCTACCCTGAGCAACGATTGAAAAGCAAGCGAATCAAGAAAAAGCACACGAACATGCAAACACCCAGCTTTTTCCGTATGGTGTCTGCAGGTGGCTTCCGTCAGGATGCAGCGAGTTGGCCCGGGGGTGGCGTGTGGCAGTACCTGGAGCGACTGGTGCAAGAGGTGGGCTTTTGGGGTGCTGCACTCCGCGCAATTAGGGTTTGCAGCATCGCACTGGGTTGGAACAGTGACGTTGGACAGGGTGGTTCTGATCCATCCGATGTATGGTGCAAGAGGTGAGGTCGCATGGGCGCTCTCATGAGCTCCCTTCATGCCTTGTTTGCTTGTTCTTCCATGGGCTCGTTGTCTGTTCTTCCTTTAGGCCTGTGCTGCTCTGTTCCAGCCCGGGGTTGGCCTGGCCAGCTGCCCAAGCAACATCTTCAGGGTGTTCGTTCAGTAAAGTGGCTGTTTGATTTTTTTTCTCCTGCCTCTGTTTGCTTGTTCAAGGCCTTGTTCCGTGTTTACTACCTATGTTTGTGCTTCAGAGGGAGTGAGGTAGGCGGCTGGTGAGCGCATGGACTGTTATAACGATGCTCTGGGCAGACATGCGATTACCATGTCATGATGAGTATGACTTGTTGGTTGTGGCGGTTTCAGTTTACTTGATCATCATTTACTCTTTTGTGTGCGCTTGCTTGAATGGTTTTCATGACTCTGTGTACTGCTTTCATGGAGTCGCCTGCCGCCTGCGTTGGCCTAATTCCCTATGTTTGTTTCAGCCGCCAGCTTGTCAGGTCGTAGTCCTGATGATGATCTGTCCGATGTCGGTTTCAGGTGCTGCCGTGGGTCTCCCAGCAGTACGTGCTGAGTGAGCGGCGCAGCGAGCGGATACTGGGAGGCTCAAGCTTCGGGGGCATCGCCACGCTGTGTGCAGCGATGAAGTGAGTGGGGGGGTTCTGGTGTGGTAGAGGGCATCGCCACGCTGTGTGCAGCGATGAAGTGAGTGGGGGGGTTCTGGTGTGGTAGAGGGCATCGCCACGCTGTGTGCAGCGATGAAGTGAGTGGGGGGGTTCTGGTGTGGTAGAGGGCATCGCCACGCTGTGTGCAGCGATGAAGTGAGTGGGGGGGTTCTGGTGTGGTAGAGGGCATCGCCACGCTGTGTGCAGCGGTAAAGTGAGTAGGGGAGTGCTAGTGTGGTAGAGGGCATCGGAGGTTAGGGAGGTTAAGGTTGGGGTTAAGTTGGGGTTAACAGGCAGAAGACGAGCCAGCAGTGCAACTCTCGTGTTTGTGCATGGTTTTTATGTGCACAACGCAAGAAGGATTTGGGGGCATCGCCACGCTGTGTGCTGCACCCATGTGGGAGGGGGGCTGCAATCAACTGCGAACGGTTGCTGCAACCATGTGGCAGGGTCAGTGCGTGCGCATGGTGGGCGTGTCCCGTCTGACATTCGCGTGTAGAGTAGCACACCTGCTACACTTGGGATTGAGGCAGTGCACTGTTGCAATTGTGGTGAAAATCATTTGATCAGGTTACCTGCTGACACCGGGAACAACACAGGCTGGCTTGTTATCCTGACACGGCTGATTGGGCTTGTGTGTTTTCCGCGCAGGTACCCGGACGTGTGGGGCAACAGCCTGGTTGAGAGCCCCTCACTGTGGCTGGCAGAGGAGAAGCTGCTGCAGGACGTCAAGGAGTACAGGTGAGGGCCAGGGAGCGACTGGTGGGTTTGCTTTCATCTCAAAATGCTCGTGCCTTTTTGTTCTGCCTCCTGGAGCCAGTTGTGCCTGCTTGGTCTGCCTCGCTCGTCGTACAGGTGAGGACCAGATACCTTGCAATCTGATTGTTTCACCGTTATGCATGAGAACGCGCTCTCCATGCACAACACATAGTGGGACGATGCTAAGTAACATGCAACAAATGCTGATGACAGACGCTGCAGGGCCCCTATGCATGTTGTGTCGCCCGTGTGTTGTGCCTTGTGTATTAATCTAGTCTTGTATATTCCTGTTCGTCTGCACTGTGCAGTGGCGCTCTTCCCGCACCTGTCTTCGTTGGCGCGATTCATAATATTGAAAATAAAGTTTGAAAAAGTAATAGTAAAAACATAACAATGTTACAGTAAAAATGAAAACAAATTCATAAAAACAAAGTTATCGCATGATCGCATGTGAATGCCTGCACTTCTGCTCTGTGCAGTGGTTCTCTCCCCACACGTGTATTCATTGGCATGGGTGGGCGTGAGTTCAGCGGTGTGCGACCCCAGGCGCTGGCCCAGGCACACCCACAGGCAGACAGCAAAGTGGCCTCATACGCCAACACACTGGGGGACATTCTGAAGACAAAGGTGAGAGCACATGAACAAAAGTATTGTACTGGTAATATCGAGTATGCAATCAAAACCCAGTCGTAATACCAGCTGTGTTGTTCACGCCAGAGAAGCAAACTGAGGCACTGCCCTGACTCAGTCTCGACAGTCAGGCTCACTTACCTCGAGCAAGTTAACAAAGAACACACGGTTTTGCAACGACATGGCCACCCCTGGCGAGGCGAACAAAGCAGGCACGACTGGCCAAAGAAAGGCAGCACTCAAAGAGGAGTTGTAGGCCGCTACCCGGTAGCCACAAGCTCGTGTGTGTCCCCTTTGGTGCCCCTGTGTGCAGGGTCTTGTGGAGGGCCAGGGAGTGCAGGTGGAGGTGCAGCCGCAGGCCACACACAACGAGGCCGCATGGGCCGACCGCCTCCCTCGGGCCCTGACCTTCCTTGCGTCCCACTGGTGGAGCTCAGCGCTCACTGGCAAACATGGTGAGAGAGTCACTTGGTGCACTTGCTTGGGGAATGTCTGTGCTTGCTGAGCCCCTCCTGCCAATGGACCACCAGAAGCGCTTCATGCATGCTGTCAATCGATCTGAAACCCACTGTGGCAAGCTCTGGCGCTCATCCCCCGGCTCCTTGACGTAAAAGTCAGCCGCGTGATGATGCTAACGGCTCGTCACATGATTGGACCTGATGCACTTGTTAAGGGTCATGTGATGACGGTTTGCCCTTGTGATGTGCTTCATGCACTGTTGTCATACAATATGCATAAGGGATATGTCCACAACTCAGGGGCAAATGAACTCGATTCAATCAATAAGTAATGTAAATTTTGCTTGCGTTTCTGCTTGTGCCGGTCTCCTTGTTGGCTGCAGGGCGTTTGTTTGTGACCATTCCCGCCCGCTTGCGGCCCAACTGCCCGGGAGTTCTGTTGGTCAACCGCCGGCAAAGCGAGGCCCTGGCCAGCTGCCAGACCATGCGCCTCCATGCGGGGTACAACATGGGATGGTGAGCATGGCGTGTGCCCAACATGCAAATGCACATGTTTGAGTAAATGTAATTGATGGCCCCGCCGTGAGAAACCTATAGTTATGTTACATGTTATATATATATATATATATATATATATATATATATATATATGTATATGATATATCTTATTATATACATGTTAGAAACTTATAGCTATGAACTGTATGTTACATGGTGTGCTGTATCAGTGTTCCTACCACTACCTGCACCTCTACATGCGCACCACATGCGTATTAGGAAGAATCACGTCATTGAGCTAGCAGCAGCACATCTAGGCCTGCATTGTGTTGCCAGGTATGTTAGTTTTGTATGGTGCTGGGAAACACATGACGCACGGTTGTGAGTGCATGTCCAACAATCAACTCCTGCATGTGCCCATGTGTCTGACGTGCTGCTGGCCATGTGACATCATCACCATATGTTGGATCGGCCGGGATGTTGCATTGACATGGGCCGTTGAATCAATGCACAAGCCAACAAGAAAGGGGGAGGGGTATGGCAAACACTTGCGTTTGCTCGTGCGTGCCACGTGCTCCTACCCATGTGACACCATGTCATGCACACCACGTGCTGCTGCCCATGTGACACCATGTCATGCATGCCACGTGCTGCTACTCATGTGACACCATGTCATGCATGCTACGTGCTCCTACCCATGTGACACCACGTCATGCATGCTACATGCTCCTACCCATGTGACACCATGTCATGCATGCTACGTGCTGCTCATCATGTGACACCATGTCATGCATGCTACGTGCTGCTACTCATGTGACACCATGTCATGCATGCTACGTGCTCCTACCCATGTGACACCATGTCATGCATGCTACGTGCTCCTACCCATGTGGCACCATGCCATGTCATGTCCTGCCCTAGCCAGTGTATCCACCTTGCCACATGTTGCGGACATAGCTTCAACGTATCCAGATCACCATGTGTCCATGCCGTCAGTGTGTGCTGCTGCATGCATGCAGGGACATAAAGCAGCCAGAGCTGGACATGCGGCCAGTGGAGTGGAAGATGAGCGACGTGAATCTTGACGGTGGAAGCGCCAAAAAGAGCGACGGTGCAGCACCCACCAATGACTGGTGAGTGACATCTCTCACACACACACACACACACACATGGCAGAAAGATAGTTGACTGTAGGTTGGTTTGCTTCCATGCTTGGGCAGTGGGTACTCTGGTCTACAGGAACCTGTCAGGAACATGACCAACATGGCTACTAGCGTAAATATGCAATAATAATGAGTCCTGCCGTAAATGAGGCTTGGGCGATGATGAGTATCACAGAAAAACAATGTCTCCACATTCCGAGGCCAAATGCCTATGACGTGCACTTGAGTACCTGAGCCCTGGAACGAAGCGACGTTTGTTTAGTGATGCGTCCAATCATCAGAGGCATGGATTTTCTCAATGCTCTCCCATGTCGCGGGACGAACAGGACTGATAGGTAAACCTGTCTGGTGCGTTACCGGCTGCAGTGAAGCCGCTTCACCACCAGTTGCACAACCATCACTACCACCACTGCATGTCATTCACACACTTGTCCAACGCTTTGGTCAGCACTCGTGTGTGTGGCTACCACAGTAATGCAATTGTTTCAACCCGCAATCCAACGCACTTCCCAAGCGAGGTGTGCAAGCCAATCCACCCAGTCTATTCAGGTTGCATCAAGTCAATTTCATCCACTGCCACGCATAGCAGATGGTAGACAACTGCTCGTTGCGTTTACAAACTGAGTGTGTGAGTGGGCCTGCCCCTGTGCGGGTAAGCACACAAATGAATAGATGATAACGAAAGAAGCAAATCAGTCAACGCCCTTTCCGCTGTCTGGCATGCAGGCGGGCCTGCAGCTTCAAGGAGTCAATGTAACATGTCTCTCAAGATGTGAATCTCCTTAGCGCTGTCTGTCTGGCCATGCAGGTGGGCCTGTAGTTTCACGGTTCCCTCGGATGCGTACGAGATGCACTTTGCTATGAGCGGCACCCAGGATATGGAGGGGACGGGCGAGCGACAATGGGATAACAACGCAGGTGGGTGCTTGTACATGGCCACTTATGTGTCACTTGTCATATAGCGCGAAGCAGGTGTCACTTATGCTGCCCACAGGCAGAGCTTCTACATGAGTGACAATTTTGCTGCCGCCCTGGTTTTCTTGTGTTTCCTGGCCTGCATCTGGCAAGCAATTGTGGCCTGACACCGCTAGTTTGCTTCTGCAAACCGCATCCCACAGCATCCCACAATAATAGTTTCAGGTTTTCAGTTGTGATTATGCAATTTTACAACTTCGTTGTTGTTTGCTATGGTCTGGCTTGCTTGTGCTTTTTTTAACCTGTGTTTTTCTTTTTTTTTGCCTTGGCCCCCCTTCTTGCTTTTGACGGTGGTACCACCCCCCATCCCGTGTTTTTTTGCAGCTTTCATATTATCAACAAAGCCCTGGCTTGATGTGTACATGCAGGCGCTAACTTCTACCTCCCCATGGCGCCCGCCCTGCCTGTGCCCAACTTCTGTGCGGTAGAGAGCCCGAGGCGCAGCGCCGAGTCCAGTCAGCCAGGCGGCAGTGCCTTGGAGGCGGCCGTAGCGCAGGCAAGGCAGGCCATAGCGGCAGACCACCAGGCGGCGGCGCACAAGAGCGCGTCAAAGTGAGTCATACGGATGTGGCATTATGTTGTTGTTGTTGTTGTTGTTGTTGTTGTCTTCTTACATCAATCCGCGCAATGCGCATAAGGGATGTGTCCCGCAACTCAGGGACAAAAAAAACTCATAGTCAATCAATATGAGTCATAAAGCGAAAAGTCATAATAATGCAGGAGCCTGGCAGTCAGTGGCAGGCCAAGCTATTTCTTCCAAGACACCACCTGAAATGCGCCCAGGCGTCAACACAGCCTCCCACCAGCAAGGCCAACACGGCCGGCTGGGGTTCCACCGCATGCATTTGCCGGGCGGGTATGCCAGGGACCGTGGCATCGGCAAGGTGGTAATAGCCATGCATGGGGGATTGACGAGAGGAAAACGGTGCATCAACCCAGACAGACCATAACAGGCAGCATAGTTAACAGCACCTATTCAAACCAGAAATGAGAGTTCAGTCCAGAACGTCCAGGATAGCTTTACGCTTGGCCATAATTCTGATGAGGAAATTGGCAAGTCTTTTCCATGCATGCCCATTGTCCGGGTTCATGACATGCCTCATGTATGCATCGGGGTTGCCAGGGTCAGTGCCAAGCGCAAAAACGTCTTCAAACTGTACCCGAATGTCAACATAGGCTTCACATTCCAAGACATGCAGCTTATCTTCTCTAGCCCCAGCCTCACAGCAGCGACAACAACGCTGATCACGTGGTCTTCTATTTGGTGGGTGTTGTTGTTGTTGTTGTTTTTTACATGGCCTTCAGTCCGAGGAAGACTGCTCAGGGGGGACAAGGGAGGGAGGGAGGGAGGAAGGGAAACAATTACAGCACAACTGTTAACTGCACTAAGGTGTGATGCCAGTCCAGGCGTGACTTGGAGGCGGAATGCTGAGGCGTCGTGTTGTAACGTTCTCTGAAACAAGTGTAATGTGAGAGAATCAACTCGGCCACACATTACGCGACGTTCGTCTGACTGCCTGGCGTTCCTGCTTGGGTGTGCTGTTTTGATGTCATGTGAGCATCTGGCTGCAAACCATAGGCCTCTTGAAACGAACCAGCCCAGTCGGCTGCATGGTTGCCTGCTGTCCTCCACAGGACTGACGCATGTACTATGTATGGAGCATCTGGTGCAAACCACATGCGTTGCCCATCGATGAGCAGCTTCAAACCCAATGAGCAGCTTCAAACCAGCCTTAGAACACACTTTCAAACCATGACACTCCATCCTGGTAGCGTGTATACCATGGTATTTCTCAATTTGTTTTGTACCAACCACACAGTGTGTCTGCCTGGTTGTCCTCCGCAGGACTTTCTTTACGGTCCCCGACACGCTGTACGCGGGCGCGCCCGCCCTCATCTACTTCAACAAGAAGCGCTCGTGGGCCTTCGCCAACACACCCAACGTCAAGCTGCACTACGGATTCAATGGGTGGGACGACAAGGTAAATGGTCACACCTGACACTGCATGCTTCATCACAACAGAACAGAGGCTGAGACAAACTCAAACAAGCAGGCCCAGAACTTATGTATCTAACTGCTTCACGCTGCTGAGAATCTTTGTTCTAGACCACGACGTGGAAAAGATTAAGAAAACTACTGTACATTTCATCACACCAAGGCTCCTCGGGTGGTACTGTAAGGGGCTCTATACTTTTCATTACACGAGGAGCCATCAGATGAACAAACGAGCATCAATGCTGACAAGCCAGTCCTTGCAGGTAGGTGAGGGAAGGGATTGAAACTCGTGCATGTGACACCTGGCGTACACTTGTTTAGCTGCGTAATTGAACAGAGTTGTTGTCATTTTTCTGCAAACACGTCCTCTGTACACCTCCTGCATTTCGGCAAGCTTGAGGAATCCAAAGAATTGTTCTGTTTTTGGTCCTTGCAGCTACTGGAGGGGGGATCAGCACGTGCTGACCTCAAGTAAGTGATGAGTGCTGAGTGCTCCACCTGAAGCTATGCATGCACCCACTCATGCAACGCCTGCCCACACATGCAACGCCTGCCCACACATGCAACGCCTGCCCACA